>CM066046.1:7037145-7109466 GCA_033557465.1 Ichthyophis bannanicus
GTCTTTGAACAGGGGCTATGCACCAGAACTTTTTCCTTGATACTGTAATCCTGAAATAACAAGCTCTATATCCCAGCACCAGGCTGCATGGCGGCTTGTTACAATAGATTTTTATTTTATGGTTGATTAGGGTTACCCCTTTTAGTTGTATCCAGTTTGCGCCTTATCAAATAGGTCTCAAGGTTGAGTATACCAACATGAAACACAATACTCCAAAGGGTGAATATAATGTAAATACAGTCAAACCTCGGTTTTCATGATTCTTCCATCGAAAAAGTCTAACTACAAACCGAAACGTATGAAACATGAAGCAATATTTCCCATAAGACATAATGGTAAAATCCAATTTTATGTACTTTTCCAGACACCCAAACATATTCACAAAAAATACATTTTATAGAGAAGTAACTATATTGTTACATACAGAAAAAACAATGAGAAATCAATATCACGACTAATGAAATGGATCATGAACATTTAACATCACTGAAACGCGGCTAAGTACAGTACTGGTACAGGTACAGTATGTTAACATCTTGCCCCCCCCCCCCCCCCCCCCCTTCAGCCACCCCTGACCCGCTGCTGTTCCCAGCTCTCTTTCGTAATCACATTGAATTCAGTCCATTAAAATACCTTTACACTATCTGCTCAATGCGTCAGAAATGGGCCTAAATCTTAATGATATAAGCTTCAGATCGTACCCGTGCAAGAGAAAGAACTGCCTCCCACATTCATTGCAACATCTCCTGCTTAACTTGACAGCTTTTCTTCCCTGCTACCGGGACAAAGATCTCTCAGTTCAAAAGACGTTGATAAACCGAAGCAATAGCATGAAAACCGTGACAAAATCTCAGTCCATAAAGACGTTGAAAACCGATGCGTATTAAAACCGGTGCACATGAAAACCGAGGTTTGACTGTACTTTCATTATTTCCCTCTACCATCACAACCCTCCTCAACCCCACAATCCGTCACATGGCCAACTACATACAACTTTGCCATAGGTTGGAGCCCATAATCCAACAACTCAACCTTATGAAATCATAAGCAATCTGTTTTCTTGTTTGTATTGTCTCTGGTAATAATGCAAAGTCAATGACCCTCACGTTTGAATGGATTTTATCAGCCCTAGTCCTAATACTGATCGACATCATCTGCTGAATCACTGATGCAAGATGATCTCCCACTTTAACATCAGAAACACGTTCATCATTGATAAAGCGAAGTTTACTCACCTGTAACAGGTGTTCTCCCAGGAGCAGCAGGAATCAGGCATCACTTATGGGTGACCGTCGGTCGCCGACGTAGCCCTCTCGGAGCAATTTCTCCCCCAGCTTTCAAAGAACGCCTTTGGGAAGGCCAGCGCGCATTGCGTGGATCGTTCTTCCCGCTCCGAAGTTGCCATCTTACCAGTCAGCTGACAGTAGCTAAAAGACAGCATAAAAATTCGCACAAAGAACAGAATCGGACGATGGCAACTCCAGGGTAGGCGGGATGGTCGTGAGGACCTGATTCCTGCTGCTGCCTGAGAACACCTAGTTACAAGGTGAGTAACCGACGCGTTCTCACAGGGACCCAAGCAGGAAGTCAGTCCGCACTTAAGGGACCTCCCAGCCTCAAGGCTACCGGAGACCCTACGCACAAAAATGAGCTCCCTCGGCTTCAGCAAGCACCGAATTCTAGACTCTTCGCTGAATTATCACCCACCGGTAGCCCACATCCGGGATGGAGGGTAGGAGTTGCTCAGACCTCAAAGATATTTCGGAGGCCTGCCCTGTCCGAAAGCACTGTCCCTACTGGACTCCCTCTCGAGACAGTAATGGACCGCAAAGGTCTGGCTCGACGACCACGTAGCGGCCCGGCCGCTGTCTGCCATCGGAACAGATCGGAGGTTAACCACTGACGTGGCCTTTGCCTGAACTAACGGCAATGATCCGTGACTCGACTTTCTAATGGCGAGTCCCGGCTGCCCCATAAGCCCAAGACATACAGTCCTCAACCCAGATGGACAGAGTACGCTTGGAGACGCGGGAGACCCAATTTATTGGGGTCAAAAGACCCAAAAAGCTGATCCCTTTACGGTGCTCCCGCCTACGGTCAAGGTATAAGTTCAATGCCCTTTCCTACAGTCCATGGTATGGAAAGACCGTCTCAGCTCGGGGCTGGAGTGTGGTCTGGGCAAGAAGGTTGTAAGTACCCCATCCTGATTGATGATAAAAGGGGAGACCACTTTAGGCAGACACTTTGGGTGAGTCCGTTAGACCTACCCTATTCTTGTAGAACCGAGTGTATGTGGGATCATCACTAGGGCCTGCAATTCACTTACGCGCCTAGCGGAAGTGAGGGCTATCAAGGAACAGTGTTTTCCAAGACAGAAAACGGAGAGAACATGTAGCCCATAGGTTCAAAATGCGGACTGTGATCCGCTGCCAAAACCACATTCAGGTCCCAGTCCGGCGCTGGCGGGCGTCAGAGGTGGTTTAAGTAGAAGACAACCTCGGAGAAACCTCGCTACAAGGAGGGTCGCTTGAGAGATTCTAATACCGTCCCCCGTCAACATGATGGGGGCGAGAGAGCACTGAGGTGAACTTTGACGGAGGTTGGACTGTGAAGTCCCAGATTAGAGAGGTGTAGAAAGTACTGCAAGATCACCGACACCGGGCAGGAGAAGGGATCCTGCGGACTGTTTGGGTACAACCAGACCGCAAAGCGTACGCCATTTGGAGGGGTAGCATTTTGCGGGTTAGAAGGGCTGGTCCGCTGAAGCCAGGACGACCTCCTCCACCTCCGCGGCAGGAGAAGGGGCGCAAGGACTACCCTCTCAGCAGGCCAGGCCTGAGGGTTGAGAGACATGAGGTTGGGGGGCTGCAGTATGGGACCCATTGTATCCTGAGTGAGGAGATCCGGTTGTGTACTCCCAGAGGGTACCGGACCCTCCATCGCCAGTTGCAGCAGGAGCGGAAAAAACGGCTGTCTGGGCCAGCGAGGGGGCCACACAGGATCAAAAAGGCATTGTCTCGGAGAACCTTGAAAAGAGTCCGAGGAGACCAGCGGGATGGGAGGGAAAGCGTACAGAAAGCTCCCCGACCATGAAGATCAAAAAGGCGTCCCGCCGCAAACCGAAGGGGGTGCTGGCCTGACCGAGAGCAGAAGCGCGGAAGCTGCCGGTTGCGCGGACTGTGTCAAAGAGAAATCCAGCGTGGGAGGCCCCACTTGAGGAAGAGGCTTCTGAACTACCAAGGGATCCAGACCGCCACTCTGTGCGGCTGTAGGACCCTGCTGGAGTTTGTCCGGCAAGGCAATTGGGTCCTTGGCCCGGGAGAAAACACTGCCTTGAGTGAGAATGCCGTGACTGACGCCAAGAGCAGAGCTTCTGAGCCTCCCGGCAGAGGAGATAGGAGCCCGTGCCCCCCTGTTTGTGTCACAGATAGAACATGGCAACTTGATTGTCCGTCTGGACCCGGACGGGAACTGTTTGGAAGTCCAGGTGGGAGAAGGCCTTGAAGAGCTTAGGCGGATCGCCCCGACTCCTGCCATGAAGTTGATCTGCTGAGCAGACTCCCACGTGGTTCCAGAGGCCCTGTAGTACGCAGCCTCTTTGGCACTGCGCTCCCCAGCCCAAGGAGGGGATCGGCCATCGGTTGGTCAGCACCCGGGTCCGGGCTGAGGTGACTGGAAAGGCATACCGAATGTCTGTTCGGGGCTTGCCGGAGCCACCACCGGAGAGACGAGATCAGCGGCTCGGAAAGAAACGCGCACCTAGGTTATGCGAGGCCTCCCTTGGGGCCTGTCTGCCCTCTCCACTCGCCGGCGGAGACCCCACCATTGAGCAAGGACGCATATTCAAGGCGGGCCAAATTGTGGTCACATGGAACGGTGGAAGCCATATGGCCGAGCAGTCTCAGGAAGCGCCTGGCGGAGACCAGGGGCTGGCTGCGAAAGCGGTCGGCTAGGTCCATGAGCCGCTGAGCCCTGTCGAGCGGTAGATACGCTCGCGCCTGAGGATTGTGCAGCCTTGCGCCGATGAACTCGAGATCCTGTGAGGGGAGCAAAGTGGACTTTGCGAAGTTTATGACAAAGCCCAAGTGCTGCAGCAGAGTCGCAGTGCGGCACGTGGCGTTGGTGACCTCCTGAGCGACGCTGCTCTGATGAGCCAGTCGTCGAGGTACGGAAAGACATAGAGGCCGTGAAGCCGGAGATGGGCCGCCACGACCGCGAGACATGTTTTGTGAAGACTCGCGGTGCGGAGAACAGGCAAAGGGCAGTACTCGGTACTGGTAATGATTTCCTGCCACCACAAACCTTAGGTATTGGCGGTGGGCTTGGTGGTTATGAGGATGTGCGTATAGGCATCCTTTAGATCCAAGGAGCATAGCCAATCTCCCTGCTGGAGGTAGGGCAGAAGGATTCCAAGGGTAAGCATTTTGAACTTCTCCCGCACAAGGAACTTGTTGAGGTTGCGCAAGTCCAGGATGGGTCTGAGGCCCCCTGTTCTCTTTGGTATCAGAAAATACCTTGAATAGAAGCCTTGACCGCTCAGGTGGTGTGGCACCGGTTCCACCGCCTGTTCCTGCAGAAGACCTGCTAACTCCTGCAGGAGCAACTCCCTGTGCAGAGGGGGGCGCGGAGGCTCTCCCGGAAAATAGGAGGGAGGGACCTGATGGAAGTGGAGAAGGTAGCCTTCTCGCACGACCTGAAGCACCCAGGCATCTGCGGTGATGCTGGACCACCTGTGGGCGAAGTGAACCAGCCGCCCTCCGGAGCTGGGAGGAACCAGCGGGGGGGAGAGGCTCTGCTGAGCGAGTCAAAAACCCCCACCCTGCTGCGCAGGGGCTGGTGGTGCAGGCTTGGGGGCTTGCTGCCTACGGGACCCGTTACCCCGTCCCTTGGCCTGCTGGCCCTGTTGGGGAGCTGCAGGGGCCTGATAATGGGGGTATTGTTTGTAGGCAGCCGCCTTCCTCGGGTAAAAGGTCTTTTTTCCCGCGCCCTTATTTTTCTGGGAATGGGCGGAGGTCTTTCTAGAATGCCTGGTCCTGGTGAGAGTATCAGTCTCTCTTTGTGCAGCCTTTTGCGCCATTGGATTGGCAAAGAGGTTTTTCGCCTCGGCAGGGGACATCGACCAACTTGTCCTGCACCCAGGGCTCAAGGTCGGACGACTGAAGCCAAGCCTGTCGGCGTCGTGCCGGCTGCGGCTACTCGAGCCGAGGCTTCAAAGCCATCATAGGCTGCTCGGGACATGAACTTTGAGCATTCCCGAATGCCCGTGGACAAGGCTAGGAAACCTCCGCAAGGGCTCCTCGGAGAGACCAGCGGAGAATCCGCTAGCTCTTAGCCAGATCCCGGCGATACATGCCCATGTATAGCTGGTAAGTCTGGACACGACATGCGAGCATAGAGCCCTGGAAGCACTTCTTGCCAAGGCCATCCAGGTTACGGGCCTCCCTTCCAGGAGGCACCGAGGAGTGCATCTTCTGGCTCTTAAGACGATGCATGGCCGATTCCACTACCATGGAATGGTGTGGCAGCTGTGCCTTTTGAAAGCCAGGGCTCTTGCGGACCCGATAGATAGAATCGACCCGCGGATCAGGACCGGCGAGGAGGCCGGACTCTCCCACATGCGGAAGAGTCGTCGTGTCCACATAGTAGGAACCGGCACAGTAAAGTGTTCCCTCGCGGGAGAGTCATACTGGAGGGCGTCGAGCTCTTCGGCTCGAGGCTCCTCCTCGGGATCCGCAGGGAAGGCCAAAGCCTTGGCCATATCCCTAACGAAGTACGAGAACCGGGTGCATCCTCTGGGCGGGGACTGCTTCCGAGGCTCTTGACTCCGGCGAGTCCGATGGACACACCGAGTCCGGAAAGAATCAGGTGACTCATCCTCCACAGACTCCCAGACCGACACCGACGAGGACTCGGAGGAGTAGGCCAGGGCAGGGTGCGGCGCCAGCCGCCCCGACGCCGAGGGAGTCGGCGTCGGCGACCTCGGTCCCGAACGGGAGGCCGAGGGCGACCTCGACCGAGGATCGACTCGAGTTCTCATCGACGCGAGGATCGGCTCGGTCTCCGGGGTCGCCGTGGACGTCGACGTCCCGGCGGTCGTGGGGCAGCGACGCCAGCGAAGCCAGCGATCAGTGCCCTCTGCTGGTCCATGAAGGCAGACAGTCTGCTCTCCAAGGCCGTCAACCTGAGTCCGAGCTCAGGTGACCCAGCAGCCCCCGACTCGGCCCCGACGGCGTCGGGGCCCGACGTCAGCTGTCGCGGGAGGCTAGTACCAGAAGGACCACAGGGACGTACCCGGGCAGGCATCTCCGACTCCAGGCGAGGTTCGCTTCGGGATGTGTTCCATCTCCAAGGACCCGGGGCGGCTGTCGGGGCTATGCGACCTGGCCCTCGCGGAGCCAGGAGCGTCCACCGACGCCGCCCTCGCGGGTTTTTCCTTCCGACGATGGTCCCCGGAGGGAGAACCCCGTTCGGAGGAGCTCCGGCGACGGTCCGAGCTGGAGCCTTTCGACACGGAGGCCTCCGACGAGGTCCGGGTACGGCTGGGGTCAGCGAAGATTCTCTCACGCTGCTTCCGCCGACTTCTCAACGCCTTTGAGGACAGTTTGCTGCAGGGCCCACATATCAGTTCCTCATGATCCGGGCCCAGGCAGCGGAGGCAAAAGTCGTGTGTGTCGGTTAGTGAACATATTTCGGTCACACCGACCACACCGCTTAAACCCACTGGCAGCCATCGGGGGAAAAAGGCCCCTGCGAGGTCAAAGGACCGGGCTGCCAGGGAAAAACGAAACCTAAAGCTGACTAAGTCAGAAAAAAAAACCGAAAAAAAAGTAAAGAGGACTCGAGACCGGCGTCGCGAGTCCGGCGGGAAACCGATCGGCGTCGAACCGAAAGAAAAAAAAAGGATAAAATAAAGAAGAAAATCCACTTTTTCGCGGGGACAAGACGGGACTTCTGTAGGGCTCCGCGGAAAAAAGAAGACTGGCTAAGATGGCACCTTCGGGTTCGTGAAAGACGACCGCGCATGCGCGCTGCAATTCCCAAAGGCTTTCTTTGAAAGCTGGGGAAAATTGCTCCGTGAGGGCTCCGTCGGCGCCGACGTCCACCCATAGTGAGGACTGACTTCCTGCTTGGTCCTGGAGAAGCACCAAGTCCAGTATGGGCCCTTCACATGTAGGTTCTGTTACCATTTAGTTCTTCCTGTAGAGAATCCAGGATCTCCTTACTTCCAGATGACACTGCAGCAGGGATGAGCCATTCACATCTGGCATATTGAAACCAGCTATCAGTAGCACTTCCCCTTTCCTGGCAATGCTGCATATGTTTTCTATTAAATCTCCCTCCACTTCTTCTCCCTGTGAGGGGATCTGTATATAACTCCAATGCAAATGGATTTCTCTTTCCCTCTTTCTAGTTTAACCCACAGTGCCTCCTCTCTCCCTTTTAAGCCCTGTAATTCTATAACTTTAATATTATTTTTTACATATCCTCCTCCTCCCACTCCTCCTCCCCTTCTTCCTCCCCTGTCCTTTCTTACCGGTCATGGTTGTCCATAACCACCACTAAATCCAAGTCAGCCTCTTCCATTAAAGCCTCAATATCTGGGATCTTATTTCCCGTGCTATTGGCATTTATACATACCGCTTTCCCAGATGTTGCTTCCTTTTACCCATTTTCTACAGAGATATTCAATGTTTCAGTTATCTGGGGCCTTTCTTCTCCTATCCACCAATGAATTTAGTTTAAAGCTTTCTTCAGTAGTTTAACCAGTCTACTGCTGAAGACACTTTGACACTTCTTGGACAGATAGATGCCATCCTCTTCTCTGCAGCCCTTGGACCATCGTCCCATGGTCCAGGAAACCAAACCACTCTCAACGGCACCATCCATGCAGCCCTGCGCATTCGTCTACAGGATACGAGCTTCTCTGAGTTGACCTTTAACC
Source organism: Ichthyophis bannanicus (assembly GCA_033557465.1). Taxonomy (NCBI): domain Eukaryota; kingdom Metazoa; phylum Chordata; class Amphibia; order Gymnophiona; family Ichthyophiidae; genus Ichthyophis; species Ichthyophis bannanicus. Next base: position 7,045,088 of record CM066046.1, read on the forward strand.
TTAAAAGGGAGGATTGAATAGAACGCCACCTGCACACCTATGTGCATTCACCCGCTGTCCCTAGAGCCATGAAATCACTTTTGATACATTCTGAGGGATACCCAGCAGTATCATTTGTGCCAAACATGGATGAGCCACATCAGATAATATTCAGTAGGACTGATGAGTCTCATCAAACTCTCCATAACATCATGGATTTTGGCACCCTGGCAGACAACCACACCTCTCTGGTCATGAAGTCTGGTCAGCAGATGGGCGCCTCAGTACCTCTCAGAAGAGAGTCACAAAATCACTACTATCCTTCACTTCCTTATGGTCACTGTTTCCCCAACTTTGGGCTGCCTAAGCTCTGGTTCTTCCCTTTCCTGGATGCTTTCACCTTCCTCCACTTCCAGGGCTGCATACTAGTTCTTCATTTCAAGGGCTGGAGTGTTGATTCTGCAGGCTCTGGTGACTCATGTCCAACTTTCTTCATTCTGTAGCTTCCGCATCTTCATCTCTTTCGGAGAGCTTGGATGTTTCAAGAAGCATCTCATCATGGAAACATTCGTCTTGAATGCTTCTCAGCCTCGCTACCTCTTCTCTGAGCTCCTCCACTTGTTTCCTGAGAACTTTGCATTTAGGCATCCTGCACATGGAACCTGTCCTTAAACTGCCATTGGGATCTCTAACTGGACAGATGCAGAAGCTGTAATGGGGCAACAGCTTTGGTAATACGATTTTTCCCAGCTATTGTTCAGTTGGTGGAGCTTTGGTACCTGTTGAAGTGAAAAAGAGGACCTATCAAAGTCACTACCTGTTCCTCAGCTGCCCTTTAAAAGAAAAAGCAGTTAACCTCTTTTAGGTGTGTTCTAATGGCAGTGTTCTAAGTCCCTGTGTATAGGCAATTGGGGAGTTGCCCTATAAAGCAACGGGGTAGAGCTGGGGTAGGTGGGAGCTAGGGTGAGTAGGGAGGGATCTAATACCTGATGAGGTTAGAGGCTTCAAAGAGCTATCTGGGAATGGGCAGCTGGAACAAAACAAAATGAACTCTATCTGACAGAGTTTTGCCCAACACCACAAAAAAATCCCCCCTTTGCAGTAGAGAAAAAGAATTAGCTTTCTAAAATGAAAACCAAAGCCCCTTTAAGAGCTTTTGGACAGAGAGTTTGTATTTCAAAGTCACACAGAATTACCTTGTCTGCAAATGCAGTCCCTGTTAGGAATGCCAGTACTTGCAAGGCCCTATAGACCCTTATACAGCAGTGCCTAGCTACTTAGCAAGCTAATCAAGGATCACTGACAACCAGGGGCAGCTCAAGGCAATCTACTGCCTAAGGCGAGGGATGAGATGGCGCCCCACCCCCCAGAGGGAGGGGGGGGCTCTTTCTCAAAAACTCCAGTCAGGGGCTGAACCAAACCAAAAAGCTGATTAGATAATGTGGAGGAAATGCACATTTTTGCACACCAAGGAACTAAAAGAACGAGCAGAACCACAGTTATACTTTGGTTTATAAAACCAAATTATAACTTATTTTTATTTTGTTTGTTATAAACTGCGTTAAGGTTCTTGCTTTTTTCTTTTTGAACATATATTTTGCATCCAAAGAACCCCCTCCCTCAACAATGGGTGCAGAGTAGAAGTAGGACATTCACCCACAGGACTCAATATCTTAAAAAAAAATCTGATTAGAAAAGGTTCAGAGAAGAGCCACCAAAATAGTAAAGGGGATGGAAGGAAACTCCTATGAAGAAAGGCTAAAAAGGTTAGGGCTCTTTAGCCTGGAAAAGAGACGGCTGAGGGGAGATATGATAGAAGTCTATAAATTATTGAACGGAGTGGAACGGGTAAACGTAGATCGATTGTTTACGTTATCAGAATATAGAAAGACTAGGGGACATGCAATGAAGCTACAGGGTAAACTATTTAAGACTAATAAGAGAAAATATTTTTTCACTCAACGTGTAATCAAACTCTGGAATTTGTTACCGGAGGATGTAGTAAAGGCTGTTAGTGTAGCTGGGTTTAAAACAAGTTTGGACAAGTTACTGGAGGAAACATCCATAAACCATTATTAAGAAGGGACCCAGGATATCAATGCTTGACCCAGAACAAGCATTGCGGAACCTGTGTCTTTTGGGGAAACTGCTAGGTACATATGACCTAGATTGGCCACTGTTGGAAACAGGATACTTGGTTTGATGGACCATGGTCTGACCCAGTATGAAAAAAAAATATATATATCATCTCACTAACAATAAACATTCTCCAGTACCAGGCATATTGTGAATTAATACAAAACCCTACAACAAAGTAACTGAGGATATGTAAAGCAAACCTACCATACCATACCATATCTGCACCAACTTCCAAAACTCGCATAAGGAGCCTACCCAAAAAAAGCATAACTGTAAATATGGCAGTGGGCCCTGGAACATCCAAACACCTATTTGAAAAGCTGAACAATTCAGATTACTACAGTACAGATCCTTACATACAAACTCTATGTTAACATAACACCTGGCCTTAGCCACAAAAGCAGAACACGGACCCTCATCAAAGTACAGAATAAGTGACCATAACCAAATAATAAATATATGCAGATAAAAATTAAACTGAAACCCCAAAAAGTCAGATTCTGCATGCAATGCAATGCCAGAGAAATAGAAAGAGATGCATTTCCCTGTACTTCATAAAATATGAAGATAGCACCAAGATTGTTCATTAAATTGAAAATAAAATTCTTTTCTACCTTTATTGTCTGACCATTTTCTTCTTGATCATGCTGGTGCCAATCTGAGGTTTCTGCTTTCCTCCACCTCCTAGTGCCCCCCCTGTCTACTTCCTCCCACGGGCGGCATGAACATGATGCAGAGCCATGTGCGGAGATTCATTGCAGCATTATTTGCATAATTTTTTTTTTTGTGCCATCAAGTCAGTGTTGACTCATAGCAACCCAGCTACCTCTGAGTTTTCTTGGCAATGTATCACCAGAAGTAGATTGCCAGCCTTTTCTTCCGAGGCAAAACCTGCCCTAGAAGCCTTAAATTTTGAATTTCTGAGGTAATGGAGGGTGAACTGACTTTACTCATGGCAGAAGCAAGATCTGAACCCTGGTTCCCAGCCTGCAGTTCTAAATGGCAGGCTTCGCCTCGTACCAAGATTTCAGTTTCTCTTTAGTACCGATATGATTCCTAGAAGTGTGCCGTATGTACTGGCAGGCATAGCACTGCTAACCTTAATCGACCCCACCATGTATCATAATGGCAAAAGTGACTAGGTAAGAAACGTGTTTACAGGGAAGCCAAAAATTAATTCTCCTCCGCCATGAAATAAACAGGAATGTCATGTTTTTGTTTCATTTTTTACCCCAGCTGCTGCCAGAATGATTTCAAGCACTTCACGAAGTGCAACTGCTACAAAAAGAAAACCATCTCCCTCTTCTCTCTGCATCATTCCCCAACCCCCCCAAATCTGGAACCAAATGCCCATGGATAACTGCTAAGCTTTTTTCCTGGTGCTATGTTCTAGATAAGCTCATGCTGGATGAATCCTTCCCTTGCCACCTCCACTCCCCTCCTTCTTCTACACAGAGTGAGCTCAGTAACTGTGCAATTCTTAAAACCTTACGCCTGGAACAAACTACCTGTGTCTGTACGCCAGGCACCTTCTCTAACCCTCTTCAAATCTAGGCTGAAAACTCACCTCTTTGCTGCTGCTTTTGGATCTTGACTCACCTGATCTCCTTTTTCTTTTTCTTTTCCCCTTGTTTTATCCCCGCCTACACCTTCTGTGTTTGTCTTGAATAGATTGTAAGCTCTGATGAACAGGGACTGTCTCTTACATGTCTGTGCAGCGCTGCGTTCGACTTGTAGCGCTATACAAATGCTCAGTAGTAGTAGTAGTAAAATAAAGATTAGCCCAGCAGCCGCTCTTGGCTTTGCAGATGGTTGATGCCTTTTGTGTGTGAGAGAGATCTTTCAATCAAATGCATTCACTGCACAAGTAACATTCTGTGTGGTTGATAACCCATGAAAAACAAACACATAAAAATAGAGAATAAAAAGAATGTCTTATTAAAATAAAATTTAGAAGAGATTTGTTACCACTTTGCTGGTCCTGGTAACTTTTCATTGTACCTAAAAGGAAGCAGAGGGATTGATGCAGACCAGGAATGCTCCCAAATCCCATCCAAAGGATAGGAGGGGGGGGGATGAATCTGAAGCCCAGCAGATACTCTTGCTCTGTGTGAGTGATCTTCAGTTCAAATAAAAACCAAGCCATTGCAGAGCCTTCCCGCTTATGAGGAGCCGCCCGTGCAGATGCATCCCGCCCACAAAGGAAGTTACATTAACAGAAACGGAAGGCTTTGCACCGGCTTGGTTTTTATTTAAACTGAAGATCGCTCGCACAGCCGCAGCTGCCGCCACCGCCAGAGAAAAGAGAGGGTGAATCTGCTGCTGTCGAGAAGCGGACTCGGCAGTGGAAGCAACTTGAACGTTTATTTTTATTTTTTTTAAACTTCTGAAGGCGGAGTGAGGCGGCTGTCTTGGGGGCATTTTTGCCACCTTCAAAACTTCATGCCACCTCTTTATAGAGTCGCCCCTGCTGACAACTGATAAAGTCAGTGGCTTCGAAGAGCTAGCGTGAATGGATAGCTAGAACAAAATACATTGAACTCTATCTGACAGAGCTTTGCTCAACACCACGAAAAAAATTCCCCTTTTGCAGAAGAGAAAAATGAAAACCAAAACCCCTTTAGGAGCTTTCAGGCAGAGAGCTTATATTCATAGCCACACAGAATTATCGTGCACATTATTGAGCAATAGCAAAATGTCATGGGATAGGAGGCAGTGTAGTATTGTGGATCAGAAACTGGTTAAAAGATAGAAGGCAGAGAGTAAGGCTAAATGGCCAATTTTCCCAATGGAGAAAAGGAAATAGTGGGGTACCCAAGGGATCTGTGCTGGGTCCGCTGCTTTTTAACATATTCATAAATGACCTGGAAATGGGAATAATGAGTGAGGTGATCAAATTTGCAGATAACACAAAATTATTCAAAATTGTTAAAACCCAAGAGGATTGTGGAAAATTGCAAGAGGACCTTGATAAATTGGAAAACTGGGCATCAAAATGGCAGATGAAATTTAATATGGACAAGTGCAAAGTTATGCACCTAGGAAAGAACAACCCAAACTATGGTTACAGGATTCAAGGTTCCATATTAGGAACCAACACCCAGGAAAAAGATTTAGGCGTCATCGTGGATAACATGTTAAAACCCTCCGCCCAGTGTGCAGCGACGGCCAAGAGAGCAAATAGAATGCTAGGTATCATAAGGAAAGAAATGGAGAATAAAACAAAGGATATTATAATGCCTCTGTATCATTCCATTGTTCAACTGCACCTTGAATATTGTGTGCAATTCTGGTCACTGTATCTTAAGAAGGATATAGTGAAATTAGTAAAGGTACAGAGAACGGCCAGTAAAATGGTAAAAGGGATGGAAGAATACCCCTAGGAGGAAAGGCTTAAAAGGTTAGGGCTCTTCAACTTGGAAAAGAGAAGGCTGAGAGGAGATATGATAGAAGTCTATAAATTAATGAATGGAGTAAAATGGGTTAACATAGATCGGTTGTTTACATCATCAAAAAGTAGAAAGGCTAGGGGACACACAATGAAGGTACAATGTAACCCATTTAAGACTAATAAGAAAAAATATTTTTTCACTCAACACGTAATTAAACTCTGAAATTCGTTACCGGAGGAGGTAGTAAAAGCTGTTAGCGCACCTGGGTTTAAAAAAGGTTTGGACAAGTTCCTGGAGAAAAGAGCCATAAACCACTATTAAAGATGACCCAGGAAATCCACTGCTTACTGCAGGACGAACATTTTGGAAGCTATAGACTTTGGGTACCTGCCAGGTACTTGTGACCTGGATTGGCCACCGTTGAAAACAGGATAAGGGGCTTGATGGACCTTGGTCTGACCCAATTAGGCATTTCTTATGTTCTTATGTTCACTCGTTGAAGATAAAAGCATTTCTCCAGATAAAGACATTCCAGAGTCAATTGTATTCTTAATTATCCATCCATTCCTTCAAACACCTGAATCTGGATAACTGCTAGTAACTTATTAAATGACTGCATATACTACTACTACTACTACTGAGCATTTATATAGCGCTACAAGTGGTACGCAGCGCTGCACAGACAGGTAAGAGTCAGTCCCTGCTCATCAGAGCTTACAATCTAGTCAAGACAAACACAGAAGGTGTAGGCAGGGATAAGGCAAAGGGAAAGAAAAAGGAGATCAGGTGAGTCAAGATCCAAAAGCAGCAGCGAAGAGGTGAGTTTTCAGCCTGGACATGAAGAGGGTTAGAGAAGGTGCCTGGCGTACAGACACGGGTAGTTTGTTCCAGGCGTAAGGCGCAGCAAGGTGAAAGGAGCGAAGTCTGGAGTTAGCAGTAGAAAAGAAGGGCACAGATAGAAGCAGTAGGCTAGAAGAGTGGAGTTCCCAAGGGGGGTTGTAAGGAGAGATAAGAGAAGAAAGGTAGTGAGGAGCCGCAGAGTGAATGCATTTATAGGTCAGCAGGAGAAGTTGAACTGGAAGCGGAAATGGATAGGGAGCCAATGAAGTGACTTGAGGAGTAATATGGGCACGACGAGACTGGTGGAAGATTAGCCGCGCAGCAGAGTGTTGAACAGATTGAAGGGGAGAGAGATGATACAAAGGGAGACCAGCGAGTAGTAGGTTACAGTAGTCAAGACAGGAGGTGATTAAGGAGTGAATAAGCGTTCTAGTAGTGTGTTCAGAAAGGAAAGGGCAGATTTTGCTGATGTTATAGAGAAAGAAACGGCAGGTCTTAGCTATCAGATGGATATGTGTGGAGAAAGAGAGAGAGGAGTCAAAGAACCCCCAGATTGCGGGCTGAGGAAACAGGAAGGAGTACAGAGTTATCTACAGAGACTGAGAAAGGAGGAAGAGAAGGGGAGGTTTTAGGGGGAAAGATAAGAAGTTCAGTCTTGATCATGTTCAGTTTCAAACGGCGGTGAGACATTCAGGCAACAATGTCAAAAAGGCAGGCAGAGATCTGGGTCTGGATTGCAGGAGATATTTCAGGCGTAGAGAGGTAGATCTGGGAGTCATCAGTATACAGATGGTACTGAAAGCCATGGGAAGAGATAAGCGCACCAAGGGACTGGGTATATAGAGAGAAAAGGAGCAGACCCAAGACAGATCCTTGGGATACACCAACTGGGAGCGGGGTAGCAGAGGAGAAGGAGCCACCAGAACACACCCTGAAAGAGTGATGGGAGAGATAGGAGAACCAGGATAGTACAGAGCCTCTAAAAACCAAGCGAGGACAGGGTATCGAAACATGTATAGACCAGGTTTTCACAGATACTGACTTGTTTCAATCATTATGTAAGTAATTTCCAGAATCGGAGAAGACTGAAAGTTTAGTAGCTGAGGATGGTTTGGATGAGCCACTTGTTATTGTGATAGACAGTGAGCAGTTACAGGAGGTAAGAAGTGATACTGCCAGGGACAAGCTTAAGAACATAAGACCTGACACAGTGGGTCAGACCAAAGTTTCATCAAGTCCAGTGTTCTTCCAACAGTGGCCAAGCCAGGTCACAAGTAACAAAATTAGCCAGTTCCATGCTACCTATCCAAGGGATAAGCTGTAGTTTTCTGTTGGACTGCCTTAATAACAGTTTTTGAACTTTTCCTCCAGGAATTTGCCAAACCTTTTTTTAAACCCAACTACATTACCTGCTTTTACTACATCTGCCAGCAGTGAGTTCCAAAGACTAATGATACGTTGAAAGAAAGAATATTTTTCTTCTAACTGCTTTAAATATACTATTTTGTAGCGTCCTCCTACTTCTTGTATTTTGTGGAAGAGTAAACAATCATTTTGCATCTACCAATTCCATGCCACTCAGGATTTTATAGACCTCTGTCATATTTTCCCTCATCTGTCGCTTCTTCCAGGATGAACTTCCCTAACCTTTATAGTCTTTCCTCATAGGAGCGTCATTCCATCCCTTTTATCATTTTGGTTGCCCTTCTCTGTATCTTTTCTAATGCCACTATTTCTTTTTGGAGATATGAGAACTAGAACTGCACACAATACTCAAAGTGTGGTTACACCGTGGAGCATGTAGTTAGATAATGTAATGGAGAGTGTGACTTTTTACCTTCTGGTTTACCCTCAACCTCATTTCCAGCAGCAGCAACCCCAAGGATGCATGAGGAGATCCTCCAAAAAATCAAAAATGAGTAGGCATTTTACAGTGCTTGAAGATTAGTGCTTCACAGAATAGATTCATTGTCGGAGATCCAGTAGGTGAAGTCTCCCAAGACAATAAAGTATTGCACCAGTGATTGCCCTGCATTATGTTCTTTTTATGGTTGCTTTCTTTTATCTTGCTTTCTTTTCATTTGATTTTATTTAATAATTTATATTATCTGTCAATGATAAGTAGCTGTGTTTGTTTTAATTTTTATGTCTTTTTAATTCTGAATTTGGAATGGATTATTTTCTTATTTTATCTATATTGCATCTTCCTCGTATACCTTGAAAGGTGGTTCATCAAATGAAGTAAACATAAATATAATGCAAATAATGATTCACCTCTATGATTTTTCTTTTGCTTTTTTTAAAAAATTCTTTATTTAAAAGTTGTATACATTTACAAGCATCTACTTGTTCATGGAAAAAACATACGAGATCAAAGTAGCAATGGAATTAAAAGAAGAAAATATTATTAAAGATTATTAAATATATATCAGTTCTGTGTTCTGAGTGGAGGAGTAGCCTAGTGGTTAGAACACTGGCTTGGTAACCAAGCAACCAGGGTTTGATTCCCACTAGCACTCCTTGTGGCCTTGGGCAAGTCACATACCTTCCACACCTTCCATTCCTCTCTAAGCTCCTTGAAAAGATCGTCTTTGCACAGCTTTCGCACCATCTCGATTCCACCAACTACCTTAACCCCTGTCAATTAGGCTTCCGGCCAGGTCACAGTGTTGAAACTATCCTCCTTGCTTTCACTAATTCCCTGCATGTGGCACATGATCGTGGTGACATTTCAGTAGCGGTAGCACTTGACCTTTCAGCGGCTTTCGACCTGGTCGACCACTCCCTTCTTCTAGCTCTTCTCCATGAAGCTGGTCTTCATGGCACTGTCTACAGGTGGTTTCATTCTTTTCTCTACGCCCGATCAGCCTCAGTCCTTTCTGCCTCTTCCTCTACGCCGCCTTCTGCCCCCTTCTTTACCCTGTGGGGTCCCCCAGGGTTCTGTCTTGGCTCCTCTTCTCTTCAATCTCTTCTTGGTGCCCCTCACACTGGTAATCCAGCAATTCGGGATCTCTGCCTTTTACTATGCGGACGATATTCTTCTCCTTCACCACACGTCCCCCTCCCATCCCGATCTCACTCCTTTAAATAGCTGCCTCACAGCCGTCACTCACTGGTTGACCCAGAACTGCCTTCACCTCAATCTTGCCAAGACCACTGCCATCTGGTTTCCTCACGGTCATCCTTCCCCCTCTCTAGCTCTGTCCCTTTCCAACACTCCCATATCCTTGGTCACCACCTTTTGCTATCTCGGTGTCCTCTTCGACTCAGACCTAACCTTTCATGCTCATATCTCCCACATCACCAAAACCTCTTTCTATCTTTTACGTCAAATTTGCGCCATTCGTCCCTTCCTCTCCCCTTCCGCCCTCTCCACTCTACTTCTCTCTCTAGTTATGTCCCGGGTCGACTTTTCTAATTCTATCCTAACCGGCCTGGCCTCCTCCCAACTTCACCGCCTTCAGAGAATCCAAAACACCGCAGCTCGCCTTCTCACTCATCATCCCCTTGTCAACACATAACCCCTCTTCTCATCCATCTACACTGGTTACCTGTTTCCTTTCGCTCCCAATATAAGCTACTCACCCTGGTTCATAAAGCCCTACACACCAGTACCCCACAATATTTAGCTGATCTTATTCATTTTCACACCCCCAGACATACCCCCCGCTCGTTCCATCTAAACCGTCTCACCCTTCCTCCCCCTTCCGCTGCCCATCTTCAATCCGCCCGCTCCTCAGCTTTTTTCTTCATAGGCCCCGCACTTTGGAACTCCCTTCCCACTTCCCTTCGCCTAGAACCCTGCTACGCAGCATTCAAACAGCTAAAAACCCACCTCTTTTCCCTAGCCTTTTATTTATTTATTTATTTATTTATTTATTTAGTATACATTTGTATACCGCTACTTCCAGCGATCAGCAGCGGTTTTTGATTACAGATTGGAAATTGTCAAATCATGACAGGAAATTTTTTTTTTGAGGTATAAACACATTGATTAGACAGGAAAGCACAGCACACAGAGAACTATTTTACAGGGACCAGGGGCTATGGAGGGTTAAGTGGCTTGCCCAAGACCACAAGGAGCACCTGTGGGACTAGAAACCCCAGTCCTTCCGGCCCAAGGTTGCTGTCCTCTAGTGGGATTTGAACCACCGACCTTCCGGCCCGAAGTACCTTGCCCCAACCACTAGGCTACTCCTCCACTCCTCCACTCCTTTAACCTCCCCACCTCCCCTCCCCCCTTGTAGCTCTACTCTCCTTCCTCTGCTGTTCCTTAACCCACTTTGCTTTTATAAATTGTAAATTTCTTTTCCTTTTTCCGGCTTTGTGCCTTGCTTTTATTGGTTTTATTTATTGTAAACCGCTTTGATTTTTATGAAGGGCGGTTAATCAAGTTTTAATAAACATAAACATAACCCTCCCATTGCCTCGGAAGAAAGGCCTGGCAATCTACTTCTGGTGACACTGCCAAGAAAACCCAGGAGCTTCTGGGTTGCCAGGAGTCAGGACTGACTCAAAGGCATACATTGCATATGCATCAGTTCTGTGTCATTATATTAAACCACAAACAAACTGGGACGGGGGGAGAGGAGGGGAAGGAAAAACAAGAAAGATAAGAAAAAGTAAAGGCTTTAGGCACAGATGAAGTCCCAAGCAAATCTTCATTCCTGAGGCACACACAGTTTTGCCTCCATCCTGGGACTCAGGAGTCGAAGCAGATATCTTCTTCACATCAAGCTTGTCATTCGAGTTTATTCCTATTTCAATTAAGCTATCTGCTATGATAAAAGAATTGATTCAACTAAGGGAAGAATTAGCTGTAATAAACATAAGAAGGATAGTTACTCACCTGCAACAGATGTGCTTCGTGAACAGCAAGAATAAGTTCTCACATATGGATGACATCCCTCAACGGAGTCCCATTAGGGAACACTCCCCAGCCTCCACCGAAAGCTCCTGGGAGCCTCCACTGTGCATGCACACCTGCCTTCCACCTGCCACAGCACCATACTATCCTTAGTAAAATACAACAACTAGTAGTCAAAAACAACTCCATTGGAGGTGGGAGGATTGTGAGGACTTAGTCCTGCTATTGCAGAATACCTGCTATAGATGAATAACTATACTTTTTCCGTGAACAAGCAGAAAGAAGTCCCTCATATATGAGATTACCAAGCTACAGACTACCAAACACGAAAACACCTAACCGGGGCAACAAGAACCGGGAGAAAAAGCATGTGAAGCCCCTCTTCGGGATTTGACCGATTCAACATCCACAGCAGAGATCCACATCATGACAACTCTTTCAGTAGCCTGGATTGACAAAAGGGCCAGTGGGAGGCATTGAACCTAAGTCCCAAACAGATGCCGGAGAACAGCTTGACCAAAGTTACTATCACGCCAGGAATCCCCATCCAGGCAGTAGTGGGCTGGAAAGATGTGGACAGAGGGCCATGTGGAAGCCCTGGAAAGCACCTCCATGGAGATCAAGAGCAGATTGGCCATGGATGCAGCCATGATCCTGTACATTGTGGGCCGTGACATGACCCTCGAGGCTCAGACCTGTCTGAGCATAGGCAAAGGAAATTAACTCCACTACCAAATGGACAGCATGCACTTGGAGACAGCCATGCCCAGCTTGCTGGGGTCAAAGGAGATGAAATGCGAACTTGTCCCCTCAAGGTAGAAGTCCAACGTGTGCAGCTGGGCCTCTGCCCTGTTGGCATGAGACCTGGGAAAGAAGGTGGGCAAAATCACTGACTGGTTGAGGAGGAAAACTGAGACCACCTTGGGCAAGAAGCACAGTACCACGTGGTTATGTGGAACCTCGTGTACAGTGGGTGACCCACCAAGGCCTGAAGCTCACTGACTTGGCGAGCCGAGGTGAGAGCCACGAGAAAAATGATCCTGCCCCAACACCATATTCAGATCCTACACCACCAGTGGGTACTTAATAGGAGGCTTTATCAGGAGCAGACCCCGCATGAAGCGGGCCACCAGTGGCTGAGCGGAGATGGACTTTTCCTCCAAACAGCGGTGGTAGGCACGCTCAGGTGGACTCGCACGGAGTTGGAATTTAGGCCTGAATTAGAGAGATGCAGGAGGTACTCCAGCAAGTTTTCCAATAATAAGAAGAGGGATCCAATGCCTTATCAGCACACCAAAGCGAGAACCTCCACCACTTGAAGGCATAGGAGTGGCACGTCGAATCCCTGCAGGAGGCCAGGAGGATGTCAGTCACCTCCCCTGTCAGGTTGAGCTTTGACAGAACTACCTACTCAGCATCCAAGCTGTGAGGGCCAGGAATACAGCAGGGCCCCACCCTCTTGAAAGCTGAGGTTGGGGTCACAACCCAGCTGAAGAGGTTCACAATCAGAGAGTTGAAGCAACAGGGAAAACCATGACTGCCTGGGCCAGTATGGGGCAATGAGTATCATGGTCCTTTTTTCTGCCTGGAGCTTGAACAACTTCTTTGCCACCAGTGGGATTGGGGGGTATGTGTAGAGTAGACCCATGCCCCAATTCAGGAGGAAGGTATTCGAGGCCAGTCTGTCCTTAGAAGCCATGTAGGAACAAAAGCAATCCACTTGAGTATTGTGTGGCATAGTGAAGAGGTCCACTGCCAGAGCCCCACTCCCAAAAGATGCACTCCACCACCCTCTTGTTGAGGGTCCATTCATGGGTCTGGAGAACCCAGCTGAGATGATCCACCAGGATAGTGAGTTCTCCAAAAAGGTAAGTCGCCCTCAGCTCCATGCCGTGGGCAATGGCAAACTTCCAGAGTCACACTGCCTCCCAGCACAGGAGGTACAATCTTGTGCCCCCCTGCTTGTAGACATAAACACTGCCACTTGATTGTCCATCTGAATCAGGACAACCTGGTTGGCCAGGTGTACCTGGAATGCCTTGAGGGTGATCATGATCGCCCGCAGCTCCAGGACGTTTATCCAGTGCAGGCTATCGAAGTGCATGCCCCAGCCCAATTTGGACGTGTTGGTGACAAGCATCAGTGTTGCGGCATCGACTGAAAGCAAGTGACTGGCTATGCTCTCGAGGAAGGTGTCAAAAACCCACCCCCAATGGTGGCTGGGGCATAAGCTGAGTCTTCTGTGACTTGGGACACTGCTGCTGATGCAAAACCTGTGCCTTGGGTTGAGCACCCAGGGGGTTTTGGTAATATCAGTACTTCCGCTTGTAGAAAGGTTTCTTCCCCTGGTGCTTCTTCTTGAAGGATTAGTTGTCTTGCACAAGAGGTGGCAGATTCCTACCTGTTTCATCTCTATCTCGGCAGCTCTCTCCTTCATGGGTTTGCTAGAGGTTCTCACTCTTGCACGGCATGTCCGCCAGCTTGTCCTGGACTCACTGCTTAAGGTCAGAGGATGGAGCCAGGCCAGTTGGTATGGCCCGATGCCCACTACAGCCACCCTGCCCACTGACTGAAAGGCGTCATATGTGGCTCACACCATGTATTTGGAAACTTCCTTCCCGTGGCCTACCAGGGTGTGGAAGGCCTCCAAGAGCTATGCTGGGATGAGGGAGCTAAACACACTGAGGTCCCCTATGATGTCCTTTAAGAACATCCTCATACAGAGCTTGTAGGGAAGGATAAGTGCGACCTGTATGGAGTCCTGGAAGCACCACATCCCAAAGCCATCGAGGGTCCTCTGCTCCCAGCTAGGAGTATCAAAGAGTGGGCCTTTAAGCTCTTAATGCACCACATGGCAGACTCCACCACCAGGAAGTAGTGTGGCAGTGGAGACTTCTCAAACCTGGGGGCCTTTTGCACCTGGTACATTGAGTTGAATTGGCGTCTGATGGCCAGCACAGTCATGCTGTTCTCCCACATCTGAAGTTGGAGCTGCTGCAATATTTGATGCATGGGCACCATGACGGCTTCCTTCAATGCTGAGGGATACTGGAGGATCTCCAGTTCCTCAGTCATCAGCTCATCTTCCACCTTGAGAGAGAAGGAGATAGTCTTCGCCATTTCCCAGAAGAAGTCCTGGAAGGACATATCCTCCGTAGGTGACTACTACCTCTTATACGGCCAGGATGGCTCCAAGGGGATGTCAGGGACTCTCTCTTGGAGATCAGCGATTCCTCCTCAGTCTCTCATCCGTTGGAGTCCTATTCTGAGAGGAAGTCAAAGTATCTCTTGGTCTCCTCTCGGCACTGGCGCTGCTCCAGTGGAGACAAACAGGTGCCAATGGGACTGGTGACGGTGCTCCCTCAGGCACCTCTGCATCGGGACCTCAAAGCCTGAGACACTGGAAAGGGAGTTTGCAATCAGAACCAGGGTGGATTCCGACTGCTGATCTGACATCCCCAGCGTGGCGAGTAGGGCATGGGTTTCAAACATAGCCTGCACAGTCAGTGGTGATGCCACCAGAACTCATGCAGCCAAGAGAAGCCACCATGTGTGCTTCAAGGGCCCTAAGGTAATCGGTCAACACTGCAGTCTCAGACAGCATCAGGGCCAGTACGATGACTGTGGCCGTTGATTCCGGCACCTGTCCCAGGGACCCCATGATAGGGCACTGGGAGATTGCCAGTGCCTCTGGCTGATTCCTCCCACTGGGGCAACCTTTGCAGGTCCCTCCTGGCCATTACCCTTGATGTCATGTCGAGAAGGGCTCCGGTGTTGATACCTGTACTTGGCATAGTTCTCAGACACCCCCTTTGATGCCGATGAGGTAAATGACGAGTCCTTCCAAGGCTCCGACTGGATGTCAATGGAGATCCTTTGTTCCATGGTACTGCAGCCCCTCTGCTCAGAGTGAGTACAGGCACCATATGACGATAATGACTAGGCGGAGCCCTGCAAGATTGTTGATGCCAATGCCGAGGATGTCGAGTCTGACAACCTGAAGAGGGGACTCACACTGCTTCTCCCAGCCCTCGAGGCCCTTCCTGGTCATCTGTAAACACAGATTGCAGGAGAAAAGCTTGTGAACAGGGCCGAGGCATTAGAAGCACCAATTGTGATGGTCGATGACCAAAATGGTGTGTGCACAGTGGGTACACTTTTTGAAACCACTGGCCGGTTTTGACATGACCAGAAAAACAGCCACCACAAGATCAAATGGCTCAATACTGACAAGCGAAAAAAGCCCGGGAAGAAAAGGTGAAAACGTCTCAAGGCGCAAAAAGAGAGAAAAACCCCTGAAAAGGATGATCGGTGGTGGTGAGAGCCGATGCACCGATGACAGGCAGTTAGACTAGCAGAAAACAACAAATCTAAAATGCTGAAGGGCCCAAAAGCACAACTTTTTCCAATGGTGATCAGAAACACGTCCATGGGGCTTTGCAGAAAAAGTAGACTGAGGATAAGATGGCAACGCAGCAGGCAAGAAGGCAGGCATGCATGCGCAATGGAGGCCCCCAAAAGCTTCCGGCAGAAGCCGGGAAGCATTCCCAAGCGGGGCTCCGTCGGGGGACATCATCCACATGTGAGAACTCCTTCCTGCTTGTTCACAGAGAACATAAAATATGCCATACTGGGTCTATCAAGTCCAGTATCCTGTTTCCAAAGGTGGCCAATCCAGGTCACAAGTACCTGTCAGGTTCCCAAAAGGTATCCAAATTCCATGCTGTTTGTCCAATGGGTAAGCTGTGGATTTCTCTGGTCCTCTTTAATAGTGGTTTATGGACTTTTCCACCAGGAGCTTGTCCAAACCTCTTTTAAATTCAGCTACACTAATAGCTTTTACTACATCCTTTGGTAACGAATACTAGAGTTTCATTGCACATTGAGTGAAAAAATATTTTCTCCAATTAACCTTAGATGTGCTACATTGTAGCTTCACTGTATGCCCCCTAGTCTTTCTACTTTTTGAAGGAGTAAATAACCTATCTACATTTACCAATTCTACTCCATTCATTATTTTATTGACCTCTATCATATCTCCTCTCAGTCATCTCTTTTCCAAGCTGAAGAGCACTAATAACCTTTTAATCATTTCCTCATAGGGATATCCTTTCATCCTATTTTTGTCACTCTTCCCTGTACCTTTTCTAATTCTGCTATATCTTTTTTATGATATGGTGACCAGGACTGCACACAATATTCAAGGTATGGTCGTACTATGGAGTGATACAGAGGCATTATAATATCCTTTGTTTTATTCTTCATTCCTTTCTTTATGATTCTCAGTATTGCTTTCTTGGCCACCATTGCACACTGGGCAGAGATTTTCAACATATTAACCAAGGCAACACCTAAATACTTTCCCTGGGTGATAGATCCTAATGTGGGGACCTTGCTTTGCTTAACTGTAGTTTGGGTTATTCTTCCCTAAGTGCATAACTCTGCTCTTGTCCACCTTAAATGTCATCTGCCATTTGCACATCCAGTCTCCCAATTTATCAAGGTCTTCTTTCAATATTTTACAATCCTCTTGTGTTTTAAGAACTTTGAATAATTTTGTATCATCTGTAAATATGATCACCTCACTCGTTATTCCCATTTCCAGGTCATTTACCAAACAAATCTCCCCCAAAATACAACACAAGGATAAGGTGGTATACAAAACTGTCTAAATAAATAAATAAACACAAAAACAATCTACTACCACTCCCACAAAGAATCTAATAACCCAGGAATAAATGAATCCCAGTGGGTTCTGGCTGGTTACATAGAGACACCCTTGCATAATATGTCTTCTCTTCCTTAGTAAATGAGGATGCCCCATTAATGGAAATTTAAATAGTCTTTGACAAGAAGGATGACACCCTGTGTACCAGAAATGCCCCAGACAATCAAAAAAATTCAAAAGAGGCATTAACTTGGGAACATATTTAAAAGGGACAGAAAAGGGTCAGATGTTTCCCAGGATCTTCACCCAGCAAGAATACAAACCAGATTGCTAGTGAAGTTGGAGAGGAAAGTAAGGATAGCGTAGTTACTCACCTGTAACAGGTGTTCTCCAGGAGCAGCAGGAATCAGTCCTCACTTATGGGTGACGTCGGCGCCGACGGAGCCCGCGCGGAGCCAGTTTCCCCAGCGTTCAAAGAAAGCCATTGGGAAGTGCAGCGCGCAGCGCCGGTCCTCTTCCCGCCCAAGGGTGCCATCTTAGCCAGTCAGATGACATAGCTAAAAAAGACAGCATAAAAATTTGCAAAAAGAACATAAGCAGAACGATTGCAACTCCAAGGGGAGGAGGGAGGGTAGTGAGGACTGATTCCTGCTGCTCCTGGAGAACACCTGTTACAGGTGAGTAACTACGCTTTCTCCAGGACCAAGCAGGAAGTCAGTCCTCACTTATGGGACTCCCAAGCTCAAGGCTACCGGAGACCCTAAGCACAAAAATGAGCTCCCTCTAGCTCAGCAGCACAGAAGGAAAGAATCTTCGCTGAATTATCACCCACCGGTAGCCCACATCCGGGATGGAGGGTAGGAGTTGCTCAGACCTCAAAGAGATTACGGAGGACTGCCTGTCCGAAAGCACTGTCCCTGCGGGACTCCCTCTCGAGACAGTAATGGACCGCAAAAGTCTGGCTCGAAGACCAAGTAGCGGCCCGGCAGATGTCTGCCAGCGGAACAGAGCGGAGGTAAGCCACTGACGTAGCCTTTGCCCGAACGCAATGAGCCGTGACTCGACTTTCTAAGGAGAGTCCGGCTGCCCCATAAGCCCAAGAGATACAGTCCGCAACCCAGATGGACAGAGTACGCTTGGAGACCGGGAGCCCCAATTTATTGGGGTCAAAAGACACAAAAAGCTGAGCAGCTTTACGGTGCTCCCGCGTACGGTCAAGGTAGAAGTTCAAAGCCCTTCTACAGTCCAGGGTATGGAGGACCGTTTCAGCTCGGCTGGAGTGTGGTCTGGGAAAGAAGGTTGGAAGTACCACCTCCTGATTGATGTGAAAAGGGGAGACCACTTTTGGAAGAAACTTCGGGTGAGTCCGTAGGACTACCCTATTTTTGTAGAACCGAGTGTAAGGGGGATCAGACACGAGGGCCTGCAATTCACTTACGCGTCTAGCGGAAGTGAGGGCTATCAAGAACAGTGTTTTCCAAGACAGAAAACGGAGAGAACAGGTAGCCATAGGTTCAAAAGGCGGACAGGTGATCCGCTGCAAAACCACATTCAGGTCCCAGTCAGGCGCTGGCAGGCGCAGAGGTGGTTTAAGTAGAAGGAGACCTCGGAAGAAACCTCGCTACGAGAGGGTCGCTGGAGAGAGGTCTACCGTCCACCGGTACATGATGTGCCGAAAGAGCACTGAGGTGAACTTTGACGGAGTTGGACTTAAGTCCCAGATTAGAGAGGTGTAGCAAGTACTGCAAGATCACCGACACCGGGCAGGAGAAGGGATCCTGAGACTGTTGGGTACACCAGACGGCAAAGCGACGCCATTTAAGGGCGTAGCATTTGCGGGTAGAAGGCCGTCGCGAAGCCAAGACGACCTCCTCCACCTCTGCCGGCAGGAGAAGGGGAGCAAGGACTACCCTCTCTCAGCAGCCAGGCCATGAGGTTGAGAGACCTGAGGTTGGGGTGTAGTAGAGACCCTGATCCTGAGTGAGGAGATCCGGTTGTACCCCCAGAGGGAATGGATCCTCCACCGCTAATTGCAGTAGGAGCGGAAACCACGGCTGTCTGGGCCAGCGAGGGGCCACCAGGATCATGAAGGCTTTGTCTCGGAGAACCTTGAAAAGAGTCCGAGAGACTAGCGGGATGGGAGGGAAAGCGTACAGAAGGCTCCCCGACCATGAAATTAGAAAAGCGTCCGCCGCAACCCGAAGGGGGTGTGGCTGACGAGAGCAGAAGCGAGGAAGCTGCCGGTTGTGAGGACTGGCAAAGAGATCCACCGTGGGGAGGCCCCACTTTAGGAAGAGCTTCTGAACTACCAAGGGATCCAGACGCCACTCGTGCGGCTGGAGGATCCTGCTGAGTTTGTCCGCCAGGCAATTTTCTTGGCCCAGGAGATAAACTGCCTTGAGGAGAATGCCGTGACTGACGGCCCAAGAGCAGAGCTTCTGTGCCTCCCGGCAGAGGAGGAAGGAGCCCGTGCCCCCCTGCTTGTTCACGTAGAACATGGCAACTTGATTGTCCGTCTGGACAAGGACGGACTGGTGGGAAGTCAGGTGGGAGAAGGCCTTGAGAGCCAGGCGGATCGCCCTGAGCTCCAGGAAGTTGATCTGCTGAGCAGACTCCCACGTGGTCCAGAGGCCCTGAGTACGTGCCCCTTGGCAATGTGCTCCCCAGCCCAGGAGGGATGCACCCGGGTCGGCTGAGGTGACTGGAAAGGCATACCGAATATCAGGTTCGGCTGCCGAAGCCACCACCGGAGAGACGAGATCAGCGGCTCGGAGACGCGCACTAGGTCTGCTAGGCCGCCTGTGGCTTGTCGCCACTGCTGGCGGAGACACCATTGAGCAGGCCGCATATTCAGTTGGGGGTCAGGCCGCATATTCAGTTGGGGGTCACATCGACGGTGGAAGCCATATGGCCGAGTAGTCTCAGGAAGCGCCTGGCGGAGACCAGAGGCTGGCTGCGAAAACGGCCGGCTAGGTCCATGAGCCGTTGAGCCCTGTCGAGCGGTAGGTACGCTCGTGCCTGAGGAGTGTGTAGCCTTGCGCCGATGAACTCGAGATCCTGTGAGGGGAGCAAAGTGGACTTTGCGAAATTTATAACAAAGCCCAAGTACTGCAGAAGAGTCACCGTGCGGTGCGTGGCGCTGGTGACCTCCGGAGCGGACGCCGCTCTGATGAGCCAGTCGTCGAGGTATGGAAAGACATAGAGGCCGTGAAGCCGGAGATGGGCCGCCACCACCGCGAGACATTTTGTGAAGACTCGCGGTGCGGAGGACAGGCCAAAGGGCAGTACTCTGTACTGGTAATGATTTCCTGCCACCACAAACCTTAGGTATTGGCGGTGGCTTGGGTGGATGAGGATGTGCGTGTAGGCATCCTTTAGATCCAAGGAGCATAGCCAATCTCCCTGCTGGAGGTAGGGCAGAAGGATTCCAAGGGTAAGCATTTTGAACTTCTCCCGCACAAGGAACTTGTTGAGGTTGCGCAAGTCCAGGATGGGTCTGAGGCCCCCTGTTCTCTTTGGTATTAGAAAATACCTGGAATAAAAGCCTTGACCTCTCAGGTGGTGTGGCACCGGTTCCACCGCCTGTTCCTGCAGAAGACCTGCTAACTCCTGAAGGAGTAATTCCCTGTGCAGAGGGGGTCGCGGAGGTTCTCCCGGAAAATAGGAGGGAGGGACCTGGTGGAAGTGGAGAAGATAGCCTTCTCGCACGACTTGAAGCACCCAGGCATCTGCGGTGATGCTGGACCACCTGTGGGCGAAGTGAACCAGCCGGCCTCCGGTGCTGGGAGGAACCAGCGGGGGGGGAGAGGCTATGCTTAGTGAGTCAAAAACCCCCACCCTGCGGAGCAGGGGCTGGTGGTGCAGGCTTGGGGGCTTGCTGCCTACGGGACCCGTTACCCCGTCCCTTGGCCTGCTGGCCCTGTTGGGGAGCTGCAGGGGCCTGATAATGGGGGTATTGTTTGTAGGCAGCCGCCTTCCTCGGGTAAAAGGACTTTTTCCCCGAGCCCTTCTTTTTCTGGGAAGGGGCGGAGGTCTTCCTAGAAAGCCTGGTCCTGGTGAGAGTCTCAGTCTCAATTTGTGCAGCCTTTTCCGCCATGGGCTTGCCAAAGAGGTTTTCACCTCGGCAGGGGACATCGACCAACTTGTCCTGCACCCAGGGCTCAAGGTCTGACGACTGAAGCCAAGCCTGTCGGCGGGCACCGATGCCGGCTGCGGCTACTCGAGCCGATGCTTCAAAGCCATCATAGGCTGCTCAGGACATGAACTTAGAGCATTCCCGAATGCCAGTGGACAAGGCCAGGAACCTCCGCAAGGGTTCCTCGGACAAACCAGCGGAGAATCCGGCTAGCTCTTTAGCCAGATCTCGGAGATACATGCCCATGTATAGCTGGTAAGTCTGGACACGACATGCGAGCATAGAGCCCTGGAAACACTTCTTACCAAGGCCATCCAGGTGACGGGCCTCCCTGCCAGGAGGCACCGAGGAGTGCATCTTCTGGCTCTTAAGACGATGCATGGCCGATTCCACTACCATGGAATGGTGTGGTAGCTGTGCCTTTTGAAAGCCAGGGCTCTTGCGGACTCGATAGATAGAATCGACCCGCTTGCTCAGGACCGGCGAGGAGGCCGGACTCTCCCACATGCGGAAGAGTAGTCGTTCCAGCATAGGAGGAACCGGCACAGTAAAGTGTTCCCTTGCGGGAGAGTCATACTGGAGGGCGTCGAGCTCTTCGGCTCGAGGCTCCTCCTCGGGGTCCGCAGGGAAGGCCAAAGCCTTGGCCATATCCCTGACGAAGTCCGAGAACCGGGCATCCTCCGGGGGGGACTGCTTCCGAGGCTCGGACTCCGGTGAGTCCGAGGGGACACACCGAGTCCGGAAAGAATCAGGCGACTCTTCCTCTTCAGACTCCCAGACCGACTCCGCCGAGGACTCGGTGGGGTCGGCCCGGGCAGGGCGCGGCGCCTGCCGCCCCGACGCCGAGGGAGTCGGCGTCGGCGACCTCGGTCCCGAACGGGAGGCCGAGGGTGACCTCGACCGAGGATCGACTCGAGTTCGCATAGACTCGAGGATCGGCTCGGTCTCCGGGGTCGACTTGGACGTCGACGTCCCGGCGGTCGGGGCAGCGGCGCCAGCGAGGCCAGCGAGCAGTGCCCGCTGCTGGTCCATGAAGGCAGACAGTCTGCTCTCCAAGGCCGTCAACCTGAGTCCGAGCTCAGGTGACCCAGCAGCCCCCGACTCGGGCCCCGACGGCGTCGGGCCCGACGTCGGCTGTCGCGGAGGCGAGTCCAGAAGGACCACAGGACTTACCCGAGCAGGCATCTCCGACTCCAGGCGAGGTCGCTTCGTGAGGTGCTCCTTCTCCAAGGACCCGGGGCGGCTGTCGGGGCTATGCGACCTGGCCCTCGCGGAACCAGGAACGTCCACCGACGCCGCCCCTCGCGGGTTTCACCTTCCGACGATGGTCCCCGGAGGGAGAACCCCTGTCGGAGGAACTCCGGCGACGGTCCGAGCTGGAGCCTTTGGACGCGGAGGCCTCCGACGAGGTCCGGGTACGGCTGGGGTCAGCGAAGATCCTATCACGCTGATGCCGCCGACTTCTCAACGCTTTGGAGGACATTTTGCCGCAGGGCCCACAGATCAGTTCCTCATGATCTGGGCCCAGGCAGCGGAGGCAAAAGTCATGTGTGTCAGTTAGTGACATATTTCGGTCACACTGACCACACCGCTTAAAACCACTGGCAGCCATCGGGGGAAAAAGGGCCCCTGCGAGGTCAAAGGACCGGGCTGCCAGGGAAAAAACGAAAACGAAAGCTGACTAAGTCAGAAAAACCGAAAAAAAGGAAGAGGACTCGTGACCGGCGTCGCGAGTCCGGGCGGGAAAAAGACCGGCGTCGAACCGAAGGAAAAAGAATAAAATAATGAAGAAATATCGACTTTTTCGCGGGGACAAGACGGGGACGTCTGTAGGGCTCCGCGGAAAAAAGAAGACTGGCTAAGATGGCACCCTTGGGCGGGAAGAGGACCGCGCATGCGCGCTGCAATTCCCAAAGGCTTTCTTTGAAAGCTGGGGAAAATTGCTCCGCGAGGGCTCCGTCGGCGCCGACGTCACCCATAAGTGAGGACTGACTTCCTGCTTGGTCCTGGAGAAAGCGTAGTTACTCACCTGTAACAGGTGTTCTCCAGGAGCAGCAGGAATCAGTCCTCACTTATGGGTGACGTCGGCGCCGACGGAGCCCTCGCGGAGCAATTTTCCCCAGCTTTCAAAGAAAGCCTTTGGGAATTGCAGCGCGCATGCGCGGTAGTCTTCCCGCCCGAAGGTGCCATCTTAGCCAGTCAGATGACATAGCTAAAAAGACAGCATAAAAATTTGCAAAAAGAACATAAGCAGACGATTGCAACTCCAAGGGGAGGAGGGAGGGTAGTGAGGACTGATTCCTGCTGCTCCTGGAGAACACCTGTTACAGGTGAGTAACTACGCTTTCTCCAGGACCAAGCAGGAAGTCAGTCCTCACTTATGGGACTCCCAAGCTCAAGGCTACCGGAGACCCTAAGCACAAAAATGAGCTCCCTCTAGCTCAGCAGCACAGAAGGATAGAATCTTCGCTGAATTATCACCCACCGTAGCCCACATCCGGGATGGAGGGTAGGAGTTGCTCAGACCTCAAAGAGATTACGGAGGACTGCCTGTCCGAAAGCACTGTCCCTACGGGACTCCCTCTCGAGACAGTAATGGACCGCAAAAGTCTGGCTCGAAGACCAAGTAGCGGCCCGGCAGATGTCTGCCAGCGGAACAGAGCGGAGGTAAGCCACTGACGTGGCCTTTGCCCGAAACGCAATGAGCCGTGACTCGACTTTCTAAGGCGAGTCCGGCTGCCCCATAAGCCCAAGAGATACAGTCCGCAACCCAGATGGACAGAGTACGCTTGGAGACCGGGAGCCCCAATTTATTGGGGTCAAAGGACACAAAAAGCTGCGCAGCTTTACGGTGCTCCCGCGTACGGTCAAGGTAGAAGTTCAACGCCCTTCTACAGTCCAGGGTATGGAGGACCGTCTCAGCTCGGCTGGAGTGTGGTCTGGGAAAGAAGGTTGGAAGTACCACCTCCTGATTCAAGTGAAAAGGGGAGACCACTTTAGGCAGAAACTTTGGGTGAGTCCGTAGGACTACCCTATTCTTGTAGAACCGAGTGTAGGGGGGATCAGACACGAGGGCCTGTAATTCACTTACGCGCCTAGCGGAAGTGAGGGCTATCAAGAACAGCGTTTTCCAAGACAGAAAACGGAGAGAGCAGGTAGCCATAGGTTCAAAAGGCGGACAGGTGATCCGCTGTAAAACCACATTCAGGTCCCAGTCAGGCGCTGGCGGGCGCAGAGGTGGTTTAAGTAGTAGGAGACCTCGGAGGAGAAACCTCGCTACGAGAGGGTCGTTGGAGAGAGGTCTGCCGTCCACCGGCACATGATGTGCGGAAAGAGCACTGAGGTGAACTTTGACGGAGTTGGACTTAAGTCCCAGATTAGAGAGGTGTAGCAAGTACTGTAAGATCACCGACACCGGGCAGGAGAAGGGATCCTGAGACTGTTGGGTACACCAGACCGCAAAGCGACGCCATTTAAGGGCGTAGCATTTGCGGGTAGAAGGCCGTCGCGAAGCCAAGACGACCTCCTCCACCTCTGCCGGCAAGAGGAGAGGAGCAAGGACTACCCTCTCAGCAGCCAGGCCATGAGGTTGAGAGACCTGAGGTTGGGGTGCAGTAGGGACCCCTGATCCTGGGTGAGGAGATCCGGTTGTACCCCCAGAGGGATTGGATCCTCCACCGCCAGTTGCAGCAAGAGCGGAAACCACGGCTGCCTGGGCCAGCGAGGGGCCACCAGGATCATGAAAGCTTCGTCTCGGAGAACCTTGAAAAGGGTCCGAGAGACTAACGGGATGGGAGGGAAAGCGTACAGAAGGCTCCCCGACCATGAGATCAGAAAGGCGTCCGCCGCCACCCGAAGGGGGTGAGGCTGACGAGAGCAGAAGCGAGGAAGCTGCCGGTTGTGAGGACTGGCAAAGAGATCCACTGTGGGGAGGCCCCACCTGAGGAAGAGCTTCTGAACGATCAAGGGGTCCAGACGCCACTCGTGCGGCTGGAGGACCCTGCTGAGTTTGTCCGCCAGGCAATTTTCTTGGCCCGGGAGATAAACTGCCTTGAGGAGAATGCCGTGACTGACGGCCCAAGAGCAGAGCTTCTGTGCCTCCCGGCAGAGGAGGAAGGAGCCCGTGCCCCCCTGCTTGTTCACGTAGAACATGGCAACTTGATTGTCCGTCTGGACAAGGACGGACTGTTGGGAGGTCAGGTGGGAGAAGGCCTTGAGAGCTAGGCGGATCGCCCTGAGCTCCAGGAAGTTGATCTGCTGAGCAGACTCCCACGTGGTCCAGAGGCCCTGAGTACGTGCCTCTTGGCAATGGGCTCCCCAGCCAGGAGGGATGCATCGGTGGTCAGCACCCGGGTCGGCTGAGGTGACTGGAAAGGCATTCCCAATACCAGGTTCGGCTGCCGGAGCCACCACCGGATAGACGAGACCAGCGGCTCGGAGACGCGCACCAGGTCTGCTAGGCCGCCCGTGGCCTGTCGCCACTGCTGGCGGAGACACCACTGAGCAGGCCGCATATTCAGGCGGGCATTGGGGGTCACATGGACGGTGGAAGCCATATGGCCGAGCAGTCTCAGGAAGCGCCTGGCGGAGACCAGGGGCTGGCTGCGAAAGCGGTCGGCTAGGTCCATGAGCCGCTGAGCCCTGTCGAGCGGTAGGTACGCTCGCGCCTGAGGGGTGTGCAGCCTTGCGCCGATGAACTCGAGATCCTGTGAGGGGAGCAAAGTGGACTTTGCGAAGTTGATGACAAAGCCCAAGTGCTGCAGCAGAGTCACCGTGCGGCACGTGGCGGTGGTGACCTCCTGAGCGGACGCTGCTCTGATGAGCCAGTCGTCGAGGTACGGAAAAACATAGAGGCCGTGAAGCCGGAGATGGGCCGCCACGACCGCGAGACATTTTGTGAAGACTCGCGGTGCGGAGGACAGGCCGAAGGGCAGTACTCTGTACTGGTAATGATTTCCTGCCACCACAAACCTTAGGTATTGGCGGTGGCTTGGGTGGATGAGGATGTGCGTGTAAGCATCCTTTAGATCCAAGGAGCATAGCCAATCTCCCTGCTGGAGGTAGGGCAGAAGGATTCCAAGGGTAAGCATTTTGAACTTCTCCCGCACAAGGAACTTGTTGAGGTTGCGCAAGTCCAGGATGGGTCGGAGGCCTCCTGTTCTCTTTGGTATCAGAAAATACCTTGAATAGAAGCCCTGACCTCTCAGGTGGTGTGGCACCGGTTCCACCGCCTGATCCTGCAGAAGACCTGCTAACTCCTGAAGGAGCAACTCCCTGTGCAGAGGGGGGCGCGGAGGCTCTCCCGGAAAATAGGAGGGAGGGACCTGATGGAAGTGGAGAAGGTAGCCCTCTCGCACGACCTGAAGCACCCAGGCATCTGCGGTGATGCTGGACCACCTGTCGGCGAAGTGAACCAGCCGGCCTCCGGTGCTGGGGGGAACCAGCGGGGGGGGAGAGGCTATGCTGAGCGAGTCAAAAACCCCCACCCTGCTGAGCAGGGGCTGGTGGCGCAGGCTTGGGGGCTTGCTGCCTACGGGACCCGTTACCCCGTCCCTTGGCCTGCTGGCCCTGTTGGGGAGCTGCAGGGGCCTGATAATGGGGGTATTGTTTGTAGGCAGCCGCCTTCCTCGGGTAAAAGGTCTTTTTTCCCGAGCCCTTCTTTTTCTGGGAAGGGGCGGAGGTCTTCCTAGAAAGCCTGGTCCTGGTGAGAGTCTCAGTCTCAATTTGTGCAGCCTTTTCCGCCATGGGCTTGCCAAAGAGGTTTTCGCCTCGGCAGGGGACATCGACCAACTTGTCCTGTACCCAGGGCTCAAGGTCGGACGACTGAAGCCAAGCCTGTCGGCGGGCACCGATGCCGGCTGCGGCTACTCGAGCCGAGGCTTCAAAGCCATCATAGGCTGCTCGGGACATGAACTTTGAGCATTCCCGAATACCTGTGGACAAGGCTAGGAACCTCCGCAAGGGTTCCTCGGACAAACCAGCGGAGAAGCCGGCTAGCTCTTTAGCCAGATCCCTGAGATACATGCCCATGTAGAGCTGGTAAGTCTGGACACGACAGGCGAGCATAGAGCCCTGGAATCACTTTTTGCCAAGGCCATCCAGGTTACGGGCCTCCCTTCCAGGAGGCACCGAGGAGTGCATCTTCTGGCTCTTAAGACGATGCATGGCCGATTCCACTACCATGGAATGGTGTGGCAACTGCGCCTTTTGAAAGCCAGGGCTCTTGCGGACTCGATAGATAGAATCGACCCGCTTGCTCAGGACCGGCGAGGAGGCCGGACTCTCCCACATGCGGAAGAGTAGTCGTTCCAGCATAGGAGGAACCGGCACAGTAAAGTGCTCCCTCGCGGGAGAGTCATACTGGAGGGCGTCGAGCTCTTCGGCTCGAGGCTCCTCCTCGGGGTCCGCAGGGAAGGCCAAAGCCTTGGCCATATCCCTAACGAAGTCCGAGAACCGGGCATCCTCCGGGGGGGACTGCTTCCGAGGCTCGGACTCCGGAGAGTCCGATGGGACACACCGAGTCCGGAAAGAATCAGGTGACTCTTCCTCCTCAGACTCCCAGACCGACTCCGACGAGGACTCGGTGGGGTCGGCTCGGGCAGGGTGCGGCGCCAGCCGCCCCGACGCCGAGGGAGTCGGCGTCGGCGACCTCGGTCCCGAACGGGAGGCCGAGGGCGACCTCGACCGAGGATCGACCCGAGTTCTCATCGACTCGAGGATCGGCTCGGTCTCCGGGGTCGACTTGGACGTCGACGTCCCGGCGGTCGGGGCAGCGACGCCAGCGAAGCCAGCGAGCAGTGCCCGCTGCTGGTCCATGAAGGCAGACAATCTGCTCTCCAAGGCCGTCAACCTGAGTCCGAGCTCAGGCGACCCAGCAGCCCCCGACTCGGGCCCCGACGGCGTCGGGCCCGACGTCGGCTGACGCGGAGGCGAGTCCAGAAGGACAACAGGACTTACCCGGGCAGGCATCTCCGACTCCAGGCGAGGTCGCTTCGGGAGGTGTTCCTTCTCCAAGGACCCGGGGCGGCTGTCGGGGCTATGCGACCTGGCCCTCGCGGAGCCAGGAGCGTCCACCGACGCCGCCCTCGCGGGTTTTTCCTTCCGTCGATGGTCCCCGGAGGGAGAACCCCGGTCGGAGGAGCTCCGTCGACGGTCCGAACTGGAGCCTTTCGACAGTGAGGCCTCCGACGAGGTCCGGGTACGGCTGGGGTCAGCGAAGATTCTTTCGCGCTGATGCCGCCGACTTCTCAACGCCTTCGAGGACAGTTTGCTGCAGAGCCCACAGATCAGTTCCTCGTGATCTGGGCCCAGGCAGCGGAGGCAAAGGTCGTGTGAGTCGGTGAGTGACATATTTCGGTCACACCGACCACACCGCTTAAAGCCACTGGCAGCCATCGGGGGAAAAAGGGGCCCCTGCGAGGTCAAAGGACCGGGCTGCCAGGGAAAAAACGAAAACGAAAGCTGACTAAGTCAGAAAAACCGAAAAACCGTTAGAGGACTCGAGACCGGCGTCGCGAGTCCGGGCGGGAAAACGACCGGCGTCGAACCGAAAGAAAAAAGGATAAATACAGAGGAAAATCAACTTTTTCGCGGGGACAAGACGGGGACGTCTGTAGGGCTCCGCGGAAAAAAAAGAAGACTGGCTAAGATGGCACCTTCGGGCGGGAAGACTACCGCGCATGCGCGCTGCAATTCCCAAAGGCTTTCTTTGAAAGCTGGGGAAAATTGCTCCGCGAGGGCTCCGTCGGCGCCGACGTCACCCATAAGTGAGGACTGACTTCCTGCTTGGTCCTGGAGAATCTAAAATTTATGTTGTTATCCATCTGGGAACAAATGATCTGGCTAGAAACAGTACCTCTGCAGTGCAAAGAGACTTCCAAATTTTGGGACAGAGCCTTAAACCCATTGTCAACACTATAGGATTCTCAAAAGTTTCACCTGCTCCTGATAAGGGGGAAGAGAGGCTGCATTACATAACCTGCTTTATTATATCGCTCCAAACCTGGTGTAAACATGAAGGCCTATACATAGGTGGCTGGAGCAATAGATGGAACAAAAGGCTATACTGTAATGATGGTCTATACCAGGGGTCTCAAACACGCGGCCCGCGGGCCGCATGCGGCCCGCGAGAGAGGTTTCTGCGGCCCGCGATGGAGAGGAAACAAACCCCCCCCCCCCCCAAGCCCTGGCTTCTGCCGCTGCCGCCGTGGCAGCGCCAGAATCAGCTGTCCCGCGGCCCCTTACCGTGTGTCCGGCAGAGCCCTCAGCTTCAGCAACATCAGCGGCAGCTTTCAGGGCCGCGAAGAGAGTAGTATTTCCCTCTCGCGGCTCTGTTAAGCCTGCCGGGGCTGATGGGAATTCCCATCAGCCCCGGCGGGCTTAACAGGCCGCGAGAGGGAAATTACTCTTCTCTTCGCAGCTTGAAAAGCCCGCCGCTGATGTTGCTGAAGCTGAGGGCTCTGCCGGGCACACGGTAAGGGGCCGCGGGACAGCTGATTCTGCCGCTGCCACGGCGGTTTGGGGGGGCTGTGTCGGATATGCCATGCTTTCTCTTGCACCGAGCGGGCGGGGGCGGGGGGCTAGGACTGGAAATGGGCAGATGGGGTTAGGACTGGAGGTGGTCTGATTGGGGGGGGGGGCTAAGACTGAAAATGGGGTTATGGGGGGGGGCTAATAATGAAAATGGGGTGATGGAAGGATTAGGACTGGAAGTGGGCTGTTGGGGGGCTTAGGACTGGTAATGGGCTATGGGGGGGCTAGAACTGGTAATGGACTGGGGGGGGTTGCTAGGACTGGAAATGGGCTGAGTAGAGGGGGGGCTTGAACTTCAAATAACTGATGGGGACGGGGTTTTGGAATGGAAATGGGCTGAGTGGAAGGGGGCTTGGAATAGAAATGGGCTGATGGGGAGGGGGGCTTGGAATGGAAATGGGCTGATGGGGAGGGGGCTTGGAAAGGAGGGGGCTTGGAAAGGAAATGGGCTGTGAGGGGAGGGAGCTAGGACTGGAAATGGGCTTAGTTGGGGGGAGCAAGGACAGGAAATGGGCTGATGGTGGGGCTAGGATAGGACTGGAATGGGCTGATGATGCGGGGACTAGAAGGGAGCGGATGCTGGGTGGGGCTGAAACTACAAGGGAGCTGATGTTGGGGGAGGATTAGAATGGGATAGGGCTGGGAGAGTAAAATGGAGAGGGGAAAATATTTGTGTGGGAGGGAAGAAAAATCTACAATTGGCCAGGTATTGGGTGAGTAAGTGTGGATTGAGGATGGAGGGGTAAAATTTGAGTGGATGAAATAGGAATGAGGAAAGAGCAAAAGGAAAAAGATTAGTATGTTAAAACAGATGTAGAGAGAGAAAGGAAAAAAAACTAGAAGAGAGAAGAAAGGACAAATGGACAGCAGACCATGGAGAGTTAGCAGAAGACACCAAGAAACCAGAAGAAAGTGGCTGGCACAATTGCAACTGAAAAAAAATGCACAAAAGGTAGAAAAATATCTCTTTATTTTGAATTTATTAACTGGAATATGTCAGCTCTGGGAAATGTGCATCATTAACGTCTGTGCTTTATTTAATACAAGAGGAAATTAATTTATAGTTTTATTTCTACAGTGTTGTTGTACATTCCAAGTTTGGCTTTTGGGGTTCCCAGTTTAATTATTGTCTTCCTGTTTCTAAATTGTGATTCCTTGTTTGGTGATGGTGTATGTTCTGCATGTGTAACTGAGCTGAGGTATTCTGTTTATGTAATTCCTATTTGACATTGCCACTTGTTCTCTTTCCCCAGTAGGTCATGTATTGTTATTCTCTGAAATGTATTGGTTTAATATTTGCAGTGTTGCCTTTTGATAGGGTATGGTGCTTTGTGAGTCCTGGTAGTGCTGTTACGATACGGTGGGTTTGCTATGGGTTCTAAATGGGTAGTGTTTGTAGTAGTTCCTAATGTGTCTGGCGGTTGGCACTGGATTATAGTAATGTAGAAATCTTTTAGTCTTTCTTTATCCATACACTCATTAAGAGGCATGTTTACTAAAAGTTAGTTTATGGTAACATTATGCAAATATTTATGCAAATGAGGTCCCTTATGCAAATTAGGCCCGCCTCTTGTGCGGCCCCCGGGTTACTTTACAAGTCCTCATTTGGCCCTCAAAGCAATTTGAGTTTGAGACCCCTGGTCTATACCTTTCTGCAGCAGGAAAAACGATCCTAGGTGAAAAATTCAGACAATATGTAGACAAGCATTTAAATTAAAGAAAGGGGGTGACAGATGGAAAACAAGTTCAGGATGTTTCCCCAAGAAAAAGTATTAAAGTAATGGTAAAAACTAGAAAGAGTCATAATCTTAACTCATACATCAGTAATAAAGGGGAAGGGGAGTCAGGAATAAAACCCATGCAAAGTAGAAGCAAGCCTAAGCCTAACAAAATCTACTGCAACCAAAGAGAACAAATGCTCACGGTCTAGATAATAAAGATCCAGACCTGGAAGCCCTGATGTATTTGGACATCATGGCCATTATGGAACCATGGTTTAATAGAGAATGGAATATTAACATACCTGGATATAATCTTTTTTAGGAAGGATGGAGAAGGCAGGAAAGAAGCAGTAGCTGCTTTCTATGTCAAAACAGTATTAAAGCAGCTAAAATGCAGGGGACAGGGAAAAAAAGAACCACTGTAGACTGGTTTGGAAAGAGGAGATGACATTACGATTCACAATGGTGTAGTCTACAGACCTCCAACTGAAATGGAGGAAATGAACAGAGATTTGATTAACATAGTAACTTAGTATATGACGGCAGACAAAGATCAGTATGGTTCATCTAGTCTGCCCAGCAAGGCGGTAAGAGTAAGTGCACCTGCCGCTTCGTGCATGTCACCCCTCACCATGCCTTTGTTTAGGGGATGTACCCACCGCTCCATGTAGGACGCCCCAATTTGTTGAGATATAAGAGATAGTTATTTTTATTTTTATTTATTTACAGGCTCTTTTATACCGTGCTATTCAACATCAGTGCGGTTTACAGTGAACATAGAAACTACACATTTCCTTGGGTACTCTGTGTTTACAATGAACAGGAATTAAAAACTTGGATAACTTGGGGTAACTATTTACAATCATGCAATAAGGTAGGTTTCACCTCATCGGTATTTTGATTTTATCCTGTTGCTTTAAAGGGATCCACTGTGTCCATCCCGTGCCATTTTGAATTCTGTCACTGCATTTGCACCCACCACTTCCATCAGGAGGGCATTCCAAGCATCCACCACCCTTTTCAATGAAAAGGTATTTCCTGACATTGCCTTTCAGTTTACCCCTTTGCAGATTCATATTATGCCCTCTAGTTTTACAGCTTCTCTGTCTGTGGAAGAGGTTTGTTTGTTCATTAATACTCTTAAGTATTTAAAGGCCTGAATTTTATCTCCCCTGTCCCTCCTCTCTCCTCCACATTGTACATATTTAGGTCTTCAAGTCTCTTCTCATACATCTTCTGATGCAGGCTCCAAATCATTTTGGTCACCTTCCTCTGAACCATTTCCAGTCTTTATATATCCGTTGCAAGATACGGTCTCCAAAACGGAATACAATATTCCAAGTGAGGCCTCACCAGCGACTTGTACAGTGGCATTAGTACCTCTTCCTTTCTGCTGGTAATTCATCTCTGTATGCATCCCAGCATCCTTCTGGCTTTTGTCACACTTTTTCACCACCTTGAGATCCTCAGAAACAATCACTCTGAGGTCCTTCTCCTGGTCCATGAACACCAACCTCTCGCCCCCTATCGTATACATTTCTCTTGGATTTCTGCTTCCCAAGTGCATGACACTGCACTTCATCACATTAAATCTTAACTGCCAGGCATTAGACCATTCTTCCAGCTTTTGTAGATCTTTCCTCATGTTATCCACTCCCTCAGGGGAGTCCACTCTGTTGCAGATTTTTGAGTCATCTGCAAAAAGACAGACTTTT
Source organism: Ichthyophis bannanicus (assembly GCA_033557465.1). Classification (NCBI taxonomy): domain Eukaryota; kingdom Metazoa; phylum Chordata; class Amphibia; order Gymnophiona; family Ichthyophiidae; genus Ichthyophis; species Ichthyophis bannanicus. The sequence goes on from CM066046.1 coordinate 7,078,076, forward strand.
CCATTCAGTCCTTCAGCAATATCACTCACAAATATATTGAACAGTACCGGTTCCAGGACTGAACCCTGGGGCACTGGCTAATCACCTTCCTTTCATCCGAGTGAGTTCTGTTTACCATCACCTTCTGTCATCTGTAAGTCAACCAATTTCTGAACCAGTTTGCCACCTTGGGACCCATCCACAAGCTGTTGAGTTTATTGATAAGCCTCCTATCTAGGTAGATCACATCCATCGCGTGTCTTTGATCACCTAGTCAAAGAACGCAATCTGATTTGTTTGGCAAGATCGTCTTTGATAAAACCATGTTGTCTCAGATCATGCAACCTGTTGGTTTTGAGAAAGACTACTATTCGCTCCTTCAGGAGTGCCTCCATTACTTTTCCCGCCATCGAGGTAAGGCTTATCGGCCTGTACTTGTCACTTCTTCCCTATTGCCACTTTTGTGAAGAGGTACCACATCAGCCCTTCTCCAGTCCTGTGGCACTTCTCCTGTCTCCTAGGATCTATTAAAAACATCCTTTAATGGCCCTGCAAGAACCTTGCTGAGCTCTTTCAATATCCTGGGATGTATCCCATCTGGTCCCATGGTCTTGTCCACTTTCAGTTTTGCAAACTGTTCTAACACATCAACTTCTGTGAATGGTGTTTTATCTACTCTATTCCCATTTGTATACTTAACAACAACAACAACATATTTGTCAATCACAGGTGGTCCTTCTCCAGGATTTTCTTTAATAAAAACAGAAAAGTAGTGTTTGTTTAGTTAGCATTTTCGCTTTTTCAGTGTTACTTTCCACAAATCCATTCCTGGCACATTTGAGTCCTGCAATTCTACCTCTGATTTTCCTCCTCTCCCAAATACAGTATGCCTGAAAAAGGTCTTGTCACCACACTTCACATCTTTAGCCATCTTTTCTTCTGCCTTGGATTTTGCTATCCTTATTTCTCTTTTTTGACTATTTTAGTTTTATCCTGTATTCTTTTCTGTGTTCCTCTGCGAACTTCTGAATTTTGTGAAAGCTGTGTTTTTTGCCTTCATTTGTGCAGCCACTTCTTTGGAGAACCAAATAGGTTTCCTTTTCCTCTTACTTTTATTTACTTTCCTTACATATGCATCTGTTGCCCATTTTATTGCCTCCTTTAGTTTAGCCCACTGCAATTCCACTTCCCTTATCCCCTCTCATCCTGCCAACTCCTCCTTCAGATTCTTGGCCATTTTACTGAAGTCAGCGTTTTTGAAGTCTAGGACTTTGAGCTTGCTGTGATTGGACTCCGCCTTGGCTTCTTTTTCAAACCACACTGTGTGATGATTGCTGCTGCTCACCTGGGCACCCACCTGGATATTCAACATGCTATCTCCATTGGCGAGTACTAAAACCAGCATCAAGCTTTCCCTGTTTGTAGCGCATCTTGGAAGGCATCCACAATTTTTTAACTTCTTTCCAGATTTGCAGAAAGAATACTCCAATCCACATTGGGTAGATTAAAGTCACCCAATATGATCACTTCCCACTTCATGGCTACCTTTGCAATATCAATAATCAATTCGCTATCCATTTCTTCGGTTTGAGTTGGAGGCCTGTAGATTACACCAGTATGAATGACAATACCATCTCCTCTGTCCAACACAATCCACGGTGCTTCTTCTTTTCCCTATGTCCCCTGTATTTTAGCAGTTTTAATATTGCTTTTTACATACTGTATAGGGCTACTCCTCCTCCTTTGCTGCCCTATCTCTTCTAAATAGATTATAGCCAGCTATGGCTATATCCCATTCATGCGGCTCGTTAGACCATGTTTCTGTAATGGCCACAATGTCCAAGTCCTTTTCCACCATTAGGGCTTCCAGGTCAGGACCTTTGCTGGCTAGGCTTTGAGCATTTGTGCTCATTGCTTTCCAGCATTGTTGACTGGCTTGCCTGTATTTTACATGGATTTTGTTTTGCACGCCTCTTTCCACTTGTTATTGATGTGTGGAAAGCAGCTGTTTCCAATGTTATTTTTTTACTGTGAGTGATGTCCTGAATTTGTCCTTTTCCATCCATCACCCCCTTTCCCTGCTTGTTAATCTCTACTGATCTTTCATAGTCTGTTCTTCAATCTGGTCTCATGGGCTTCAGTATATCCCCACTGCCATACTTGTCCTTAACATACATGGATTTTCTAGCCATAAAGATTCCAGATTGTAGTTTGTTTCATGCTGAATTTTTATCCTGCTTCACTCTATGCTATTCCAAATATATATTGCGACCCTCTACCAGTTTGGTCTGCCCAGAAATTTTGATACAGTTTGTACCCTGGAATTAGAGTTCCGTGGTCTATCCTCTTCAAGTCCATTATCTTCATTTAGTGTCATACATTTTAACTATCCAATCATTTTTTTTAGACTTTTGGCATTTGCAACCTAATTCATATAAGGAATCAGTATAAATAATATTCATTCATATTTGTTTGCTCTGTATTTCAATCCATCTGAGCTTACGCCTGCTCAAGGTATTGTGGCACCCTGAGTCAACTTTTGCTTTTGTGCCTCCATCTTTGGGCAAATCATTTGGTTTTAGCAGTGCAAGTAGGGGTAAATTTTCAGCTAGAACAATCACCATTTTAAGTGATAATGCCACTTTCCTTTGTCTCTCATCCTATCCAAAGTACACTATCCCTTTCAACTGTCTCCCAAACCCGCCATGTCTGACAAATTACCATCTCTCCCCATATATCTGCACTCAGTGTTACAGCCCTAATCATACCACTTCCCCAATCACCTAGTCCCCATTGCCCTCCTAATTCCTTATCAATTTCTTATTTCCTACTATTCACCCATCTAATCCCTAAATCACTACCATCCTACCAAATATCGAGCTCTCATTCACAATCTGTATAACTGATTGCACACATTTCCATACCCCCAGCATTTGGCCTATTGCCTCTTTCTCCTCCTTTCCCAGCATCCGCTGTCCTTGCCACACCTCTATACCACCTTTTCCCCTTCCTCAGCATTCATCCTTTAATTCTTTCCCTAGTATACTTTTAAATACGTCTGTGGTATAAATGTACTGGAGGTGGCCCTCTTTCAATTGAAAGGAAGCTCTGAGATGAGGGGTCATAGGATGAAGATTAAAGAGGAAAGACTCAGGAGTGACCTAAGGAAATATTTATTTACTGAAAATATGGTGGATGTGTGGAAGAGCTTCCCAGTGGAGGTGGTGGAACTGAGAACTGGGACAAGTACAGGAGATCTTTGGTGGAAAGGAAGGGATTGCAGAGCCTAATAGTTCTTATAGATGGGTGACCTGAATAGGCCTTATGATCCTTATCTGTTATTGTTTTCCCAGGAATGCCAGTACGGACTTCACTGCAATGCAAGGTAATACTCTGCCTGAAAGCTCTCAAAGGGGTTTAGGTGATATTTTTTTAAGAAATAATTCTCAAAGGGGTTTTGCTGTTCTTTTTTAAATGCTAATTCTTAAAGGGATTTTGCTTTTCATTTGTAAAGCTAATTCTTAAAGGAGTTTTGCTGTTCATTTTTAAAAAGCTAAGTCTTTTTACTATATTGCAAACGGAGAATTTTTTTTTTTGTTTTCTTGTGGTGTTGGGCAAAGCTCTGTCAGTTAGAGTTTATTGTCTTTGTTCTAGCTACCCATTCACAGCTAGATCTTTGAAGCCACTGACCTCATCAGGTGTTAGGTCCCCCACTACCGACCCCAACACTCACCCACCCCATGTGAGCATTCTTGCTTTAAAGGGCAACTCCCCAATTAGCTACACATAGGGACATAGACAAACACTGTTAGAATTTATTTTTATTTATTTAACTATATTTATATCCCGCTTTTCACCGGGTCAAAGCGGCGCTACACTCAAGGGTGGGAATAATTAAGTATAAGGGTGGGGCCATCACCAGGTAGGCAACATTGATGATTTCGACATAGGACAGACTTTAGACATGGACAGTATAGTTCAGTTTCTATCAGAAGTCCATAGTGGGTGTGATCAGGGGTTGGCGCACTTTCCGGTGTTAGTTGCTTTGAAGAATTCTAGAAATAGGATGGTTTTTAGCTTTTAGCTTTAAGAATACACTTAAAGAGGTTAACTGTTTTTTCTCTTAAAGGATAGTTGAGGAACAGGTATGTACTTTGGTAGGTCTCTCTTTTACTTCAATAGGGACCAAAGCTACATCAAATAAACAATGGCTGGGAAAAATCATATTGGCAAAACTGTTGCCCGCGTTACAGCTTCTGCCTCTGTCCAGAGATCCCAATGCCAGTTGAAGGACATGTTCCAATTGCAGGATGCCTGCACATGGAACTGGTCCTAAGAAATAGAGGAGCTTAGGGAAGACGTGGCAAGGCTGAGAAGCATTTGGGACAGTGAGATATATATTGATGAGATGCTTCTTGAAGCATCCAAGCTTTCTGACAGAGGTGAAGATAAGAGGCTACAGAAGAAAGAAGTTTGGACACGCGTCACCAGAGCCTGCCGTATCAAAACTCCAACTCCTCCAATCCTTGAATTGAAGAATCAGCATGCAGCCCTGGAAGTGGTGGAGGTGGAAGCATCCCAGAAAAGGGAAGAACCACAGCTCGAGCACCCAAAGTTGCAGAATCAGTCACCACAAGGAAGCGAAGGGTAGTGGAGGCTGGTGACTCTCTTCTGAGGGGTACTGAGGCATCCATCTGCTGACCAGACTTGATGTCCAGAGAGGTATGATGTCTGCCAGGTGCCAAAATCCGAGATGTTATGGAGAGTTTGTTGAGACTCATCAAGCCCACTGACTATTACCCAATGTTGCTCATCCATGCTCTCACAAATGATACTGCCAGGTATCCCTCTGAGCATATCAAAAGTGACTACATGGCTCTGGAACAGAGGGTGAAGCAGATAGGGGCAGAGGACTGGAGAGAGGCACATGTGATCCCTTTACACAAAAGCAGAATTAAGGATGACATTGAGAACTACAGGCCAGTTAGTCTAATCTCTGTGGTTAATAAATTATTGGAAAGGCTACTAAAGGAGAGAATACTGAGGTTTCTGGCATCCAAAGGATTGCAGGATCCGAGGCAGCATGGATTCATCAGAGGCGGATCTAGTTAGACAAATCTGATTGATTTCTTTGACTGGGTGACCAGGGAGCTGGACCGAGGAAGAGCCCTAGATGTGGTGTATTTAGATTTCAGTAAAGCTTGACACCGTTCCACACAGGCAACTTATAAAAACTCTGAGCACCCTAGGGATGGACCCTAAAGTTACTGCTTGGGTTGGAAATTGGTTGAGTGGGAGGCGACAAAGATACAGGTAAATTGAGCTCGCTCTGAGACTGGGAGACTGGGCGAAGGAGGTTACCAGTGGTGTGCCGCAGGGATCTGTCCTTGTTCCGATTCTGTTTAACATCTTTACTAGTGATATTGCGGAAGGACTGTGTAAGGCTTGCTTGTTTGAGGATGATACCAAAATCTGCAAAAGAGTAGACCACCCAGAAAAGTGTAGATAACATGAGGAAGAATCTAGCTAAGCTTGAAGAATGGTCTAGAATTTGGCAACTGAAATTTAATGCTAAAAAATGCAGGGTCATGCATTTGGGCTGCAAAAGTCCAAAAGAGATGCACAGTGTAGGGGATGAGGTACTTATGTCAACAAAACAAAAACGGGACCTGGGTATAATTGTGTCTGATGATCTTAAAGTAGCTAAACAGGTAGAAAAGGCGACTGCGAAAACTAGGAATGGCCAGCAGAAAAAATGAAGTGATAATGCCTCTGTATAAGTCTCTGGTGCGACCTCATTTGGAGTATTGTGTGCTATTCTGGAGACCGCAGCTTCAAAAGGATATAAGCAAGTTGGAGTCTGTGCAGAGGGTGGCTACTAAAATGGTTAGTGGTCTTCATTATAGAGCATATAAGGACAGACTTAAGATCTTAATAATATATATACTTTAGAGGAAAAGTGAGATAGGGGAGATATGATAGAGACATTTAAATATCTCCATGGCATAAATGCACATGAGGATCTCTTTCAACTGAAGGCAAGCTCTGCTATGAGGAGACATAGGATGAGAGTGAAAGTGGATAGACTCAGAAGTAATATGTGGAAATATTTCTTTATGGAAAGAGTGATAGATGCGTGGATTAGTCTCCTAGTGTAGGCTGTGGACACGAAGACAGTATCTGAATTCAAAAAAACATGGGACAAATACAGAGAAACTCTAAAGATAAAATGGGACTACTGTAGTTGACATGAAAAGGCAGACTAGATAGGCCATGTGGTCTTTTTCTGCCATTTTGTTTCTATATTTCTATGTTTCTAAACATACGGAATTTCAGGTTCCTTTTCTTAAAGAAAAATGTCATCAACCATTCCTTATCAGATATTTAAAGCAAGAGTAACAAACAATGTAGCAGACGTTATAACTTCTTCTTGAGGGTATTCCAGTACTATAGTTAAGTTAAGAACATCAACTTGTGTCAATCTCAGGAGTATTTGACTTCTTGGTTGAGGGAAGGTAGTAAACCTTAGCTAATGATGAAAGTGAGTCCACTGGAATCCCCAGGTTAACAGTAAGATATAGGCGAAACATATCCCTAGCCGAAACTAGAGAGGTTCTGGGGAAATTCATCAGTCTCAAGTTAGTAGCCCTAACTGAGTTCTTCAATAATTCTAACTTCCCCTTGAGTGCAAGAGAATCCTTCATAAAGGAATCTGAATGACCTTCCAAAGTTTTGACCTGAGCCTGAACAGCAGACAAGAGTTTTGCATAGAGAGTACTTTACAACGTTTTCTTCTACAGCCACACAGTTCCTCTGCACTTTCTGCATTAGAGACCTGAGGGACCAGGGCTGCTCCCAGTTGTTCAATCGCGGTCCATATTGCCTCCAACGAAAATGACTCAGGTCACTGCTGGGAGAAAACTGTAGTATCGAAAGAATCTTGCACCACCATAGGAGTTCCCTCCATTTCACCGATGCCTGTGCCTGACTCAATGATTCAGCCTGGGCTGTTATCTGGGACCCCATCATCTGCACAATGCTGGAAATGTGTAAGACCTGGTCCGGGGGAGCCAAAACTCCCTCCTGCAGTAACCCCAGAGTTAACCCTCACCAGTCCGCAGGATCCACCTCAATGGGTACATCCTCTGCCACAGCACTTCTGGGTAAACTTGCAGCTTCAAAGTATGCCGTGCAGCAGGGGAGACAGAATCACTGCCCAAAGACTCCGCCCTGCCAGTCACAGCTGAACTATACTCCCCTGACGTCCCCTATTGTTGAGTCAGCCAAAGAAAATAGGAATCTAGAGGTGCTACATTTAAAGGTCATGGAGGAGAGGTTGAGGGGGCCAGAGAGGGCTGCTTTGCCTCCCCTAGCCTTCTGCTTCCTTCCCATAAGGAAAATCATGCTGCTCATAGACGCTTACGATCCACCATCTTAGATCCCCCCTATTACCACCCCATAATTAGGGAAATCCACTGATTAACCCCTCTGATAAGCAGCATGGAATCTGTATACCTTTTTGGGAACCTGACAGGTACTTGCGATGTGGATTAGCTGCTGTTAGAAACAGGTTACTGGGCTTGATGGACCTTTGGTCTGACCCAGTATGTTCTTAAACAATCGATTCGTATTTATCCATTCTACTCAGGATTTTGCAGCCCTCCGTCATATCTCCTCTCAGCCATCTCATCTACAAGCTGAAGAGCCCTAACCTCTTTAATCTATTCTCATCGGAGAATCATTCCATCCCCTTTATCATTTTAGTTGCCCTTCTCTTTACCTTTTCTAATTCTGCTACATCTTATCTGAAATGGGACGGACCACAGTACACACAATACTCAAAGTGTAGTCAAACCATGGAGAGACAGATGCATCATATTCTTTGCTTATTCTCTATTCCTTTCCTAATAATTCCTAGCATTTATTTGCTTTTTGGCTGCTGCCATAAAATGAACAGATTTCAATGTGTCATCCACAATGTCACCTAGATCTTTTTCCTGGGTAGTGGGTAGGTTTAGCTATACTTTGGGTTGTTCTCCCTTATGTGCGTCACTTTGCACTTATTCACATTCAATTTCATCTGCCATCTGGATGCCCAGTCTCCCAGTCTCACTAGGTCCTTCTGAAATTTCTCACAATTCTCATAACATAGTATATGATGGCAGATAAAGACCATCATCGTCATCTAGTCTGCACTTGCCACTCTCTGCAGGTCCCCCCTCCCCATGCCTTTGTTTAGGGGTGTACCCACCACTTTCGTTCAGGTCACCCCTATTTGTTGAGATAACAAAGACAGGGTTATTTTGATTTTACCCTGTTGCTATAAAGGGATCCATTGTGTCTGTCCCATGCCATTTTGAATTCTGTCACTATATTTGCCCCCACCACTTTCATCAGGGGGCATCAATTATTCCAAGCATCCACCACCCTTTTGGTGAAAAAGTATTTCCTGACGGTCCCTTTCAGTTTACCCCCTTGCAAATTCATGTTATGCCTTCTAGTATTACAGTTTCCCCATCTTTGTAAAAGGTTTGTTTGTTTATTAATATTCCTTAAGTATTTATAGGTCTGTATCATATCTCCCCTGTCCCTCTTCTCCTCCAGAGTGTACAGATTTAGGTCTTGGAGACTCTTTTCATACAACTTGTGGCGCAGGCTCCAAATCATTTTGGTCACCTTTCTCTGAAACCATTTCCAGTCTTTTTATATCCTTTGGGAGATACGGTCTCCAAAACTGAACACAATATTCCAAGTGAGGCCTCACCAACGACTTGTAGAGTGGCATTAGTACCTCTTCCTTTCTGCTGATAATTCCTCTCTGTTTGCAACCCAGCATCCTTTTGGCTTTGGCTGCCGCCTTGTCACACTATTTCGCCACCTTGAGATCCTCAGAAGCAATTAATCTGAGGTCCTTCTCCTGGTCCATGCACAACAAACTGTTGCCCACTATTGCATACAATTCCCTTTGATTTCTGTATTCCAAGTGCTATACATCTAGATCTTTACATAATTTAGTTTCATCTTGTAAATGTAAATTTCCAGAAATGTTAAAAGCACTGGCTCCAGTACAGATCTCTTGGGTATTCCACTTTTAAGCTTCCTCCACGAGAAAATTGGCCATTTTAACCCTACTCTCTGTTTTCTCTCTTTTAACCTGTTCCAAATCCACAAAAGGACACTGCCTCCTATTCCATGGCTTTTTAATTTCCTCAGAGGTCTTCCATGAAGTACCTTTTCAAATGGCAAAAAATGGGACCGAGTTACACCAACTGTAAAGAGGTTATATTGAACAAAGAATAAAATTTAAACACACATTTATCCCATGTCTATTCATGCCATCATATGAGTGGACTTACTCAAAACAAAATTAGACTCAGAAAGCCCACCAACTAAAGGTTCCGACTTACAAGTAAACAGAGCTGTTTAAGAAAACTTTTTGTCAGAATGTTTGGCTTGAGGGCAAAAGGTCCTCTCATAACAAACTTTCCTTTTAATCATTTAAGGTTAATGTGACAAAACCATTACTAAAGTGTATCAAACACAATCCAATGTGTGAAACACTAAAAACGCCTAAAATATTTATATGTGCAGTTCAACTTGTGAGAAATCTGCTGTTATCCAGTTAAATGAAGACAGTGAAATCTGTAATCTTTATCAGGGTACCAATGACCTCCTGTTCTGTGTAAGGCAGTATGACATCCCGTAGCAAACACAACACTGCATTTAGAGCTCACCTCCAAAACCTCCGCGCTCTGTATCAACACTCATTAAGGGATACATCCAAATGCACAGCAATACCCAAATCTAGATGGCCATCAGCGGTTTCAAGCTCTGCTTTACTACAGATGGCGTATGACGTCAGAGAAGTAAGTCACATGGTCTGTAGCAACCAATGTCTGATGAATGTTAATCAATAATGAAACAATTAACAAACTGAGTCCCAATATGTTACAACAGACTCAACCAATCAAGTTCATTATTCAGTCCAAGCAGAGTTACTGTTGATTATAATTTGAAAATTCATGAATGTTCTAAAGTTTGAAGTTTGTACTCCCAATCTCCCCCTTTCCCTCAAGGGTCATATGGGTCACAATCAATAATTCTCCACTGGAGTTTGGTAAATGTATGTTAAAATTGAATGCCATCACTCACAATTCATATGCAATGACTCACATATTCGTAAATGACCTGGAAATGGGAATAACGAGTGAGGTGATCAAATTTGCAGATGACACAAAATTATTCAAAGTTGTTAAAACCCAAGAGGATTGTGAAAAATTGCAAGAGGACTTTGATAAATTGGAAGACTGAACGTTCAAATGGCAGATGAAATTTAATGTGGACAAGTGCAAAGTTATGCACCTAGGAAAGAACAACCCAAACTATAGTTATACAATGCAAGGTTCCACATTAGGAACCACCGCCCAGGAAAAGGATTTAGGCATCATCGTGTATAACACATTGAAATCCTCTGCCCAGTGTGCAGTGGCGGCCAAGAAGGCAAATAGAATGCTAGGAATCATAAAGAAAGGAGTGGAGAATAAAACAAAGGATATTATAATGCCTCTGTGTTGTTCCATGGTGCGACCGCTCCTTGAATATTCTGTTCAATTCTGGTCACTGTATCTTAAAAAGGATATAACAGAATTAGAAAAGGTACAGAGAAGAACCACCAAAATGGTAAAGGGGATGGAAGGATACACCTATGAGGAGAGGCTTAAAAGATTATGGCTGTTCAACCTGGGAAAGAGACGGCTGAGGGGAGATATGATAGAGGTTTATAAACTAATGAATAAAGTGGAATGGGTACATATAGATCGATTCTTTACACCACCAAAAAGTAGAAAGACTAGGGGACATGCAATGGAGCTACAGTGTAACCGATTTAAGACTAATAAGAGAAAATATTTTTTCACTCAATGCGTAATCAAACTCTGGAATTTGTTGCCGGAAGATGTAGTAAAAGCTGTTAGTGTAATTGAGTTTAAAAAAGGTTTGGACAAGTACCTGGAGGAAAGGTCCATAAACCATTATTAAAGAGGACCTGGGTAATCCACTGCTTTCCCCAATACAAGCATTATGGAATCTGAGGGTCTTTTTGGGAAACTGCTAGCTACTTGTGACCTGGATTGGCCACTGTTGGGAACAGGATACTTGGCTTGATGGACCTTGGTCTGACCCAGTATGGCATTTCTTATGTTCTTAATTGGTGCACTCATCATCTCAGTATTGAGTTTAGATTGATTTTCACATAAACGGGATTTTATGGGATGGATAGTCCATCCTATGTACTTCAAAGAACAAGTACAGAGTAACATATAAACCACAAACGCGAGGAATACGAAGTGTGCCAATGAGAATGATGGTAAAATAAGTCGAAATCGGACCAGTTATGGAAGACTCACAAACGTACACGATCTACAGCTATAGTGACCACAAAAACTGTCAGAAATTAAAGTTTGATCAGTTGATGTCACTTTATGTACTATTTGGTCCTTGGTATTTGAACCTCTAGCATAGGCTATTCTCAAGTCACCTTGAAAACATTTATGGAAGGCCAGTATTCGCCAACATTTTTTTAGTAATATGGTAACTTGATGAGATGAAGACATGTAAGGGAGAACCCCAACAAATTTAGACTCAGTCGGGGTAGACAAGTTGGAAACATTTGAATAACCCTCTATAGTATTAGATGAAGAGAGATCACTAGGACTCAATGAGGTTGTAACAACTGGAGGATCACCCAATAGCCATTCTCGATGTGTAAGTTTAGCTCTTTTGTAAGCTCATGATATGATTTTTATTTATTTATTTATTTATTTTTATTTTTATTTTAATTTCTTTTATACCGCACTCTTCGACATCAGCGCGGTTTACAGAGAACAAAACAAAAACCAGAACAACAGGCTGTTCGGAGTTACATATAACAGGATTATCAACTTGGAAAACAAGGGAGAACTATTTACATGGAAAATGTAATCTGTTAACTAGATCACATGCTCGAACTATCTACATTAAATAGCACGAATGTTGGGAGCAAGGGAAAAAAAACTGTAGTTGGATATGTAGTGGGACTAAATGTTATCTTCATATGGGGTAGTATCTGGTGAATAGGTTGAATTTAAGGGCCTTTCTGAACTGGGTTAAGTCGGTTATGGTACGGATGTCGGCAGGGAGCGAGTTCCAGCATTTTGGTGCGCAACACAAGAAGGCTCTGTTAGCTGTTGATAGATTGTATGTTGTAATGGCCTTTGGTATTGATAAGGAGTTTAATGCTGCCTGTCTTCTGTTTCTGTTTCGTGGTACAGTTTGGATGAGCTCAGACAGTGAGTTGGAAGATAGTCCCTTTATGGCCTTGAATGTTAGAATCAGGATTTTGAACATCAGCCTTCCGTGTATGGGGAGCCAGTGGAGCTGTTTGAGGATTGGTGTAATATGTTCACTCTTGGACGCTCCTTGAAGAAACCTTGCGGCAGTGTTCATAGCGAGCTGTAATGGGCTCAAGGTGGATTGTGGGAGTCCTTGAAGAATTGAGTTGGCGAAATCAAAATGTGGTAAGATTAGGGCTTGGTAAATGGTTCTGAAGTCTTCTGGGTCAAGTAGGGAGCGTAGGTGCTTGAGCGTGCGTATCTTGAAGTACACAGCTTTTACGATATTATTTATGTGTGGTTTCATGTTGAGCTGGTGGTCCAGTGTGACTCTAAGGTATTTTATTGCTTCCTTAGTGCATAGTTCAGCTCCTTTGACTTTTATATGTGAAGGTGGGGTGAAGTTGGTGTCTCTGGTGATAAAGAGAACCTCGGTTTTCTTGTGCTGAATGCGGAGGTTCTGTGACAGGAGCCATTCTGAGACTGCATCGAAGCAGTTTGTTATAGGTAATAAATCCATTGCTTTGTGGAAAACGGCATGTAGAGTAGGATATCGTCTGCGTATACCATACATTTCACATTGAATGACCTGATGATATTGCAGATCGGCTGCATATAGATGTTGAACATGAGGGATGAGAGAGAGGACCCTTGCGGAACCCCTTGTTTTTGATGGAAGAGTTCGGATTCTCCTGTTGCAGTTTTTACATATTGCATTCTGGTATCAAGGTATGATTTGCACCATTCAAGTGCTGAGTTATGGATGCCTTTTTCTTTCAGTCGAACGAGGAGAATCTCATTGTTACCGAATCAAACGCTGCTGCTATATCCAGGAAGATTAGCACAACGCCTTGCTGTAAGTTGTCTATAGTGGTGAGAACATCATTGAATAGGGTGGTGAGCAGTGTCTCAACCCCGTGGAATTCTCTGAAGCCGTGTTGGGAATGGTCAAGGGGGGCTGCGGAATCTATGTGGTCTTGGATTTGCCGTTGTGCCTCTTTCTCAAAAATCTTTGCTAGAAGGGGGATGCTGGCTATAGGCCTGTAGGAGTCGGGCCGTTTAGGGTCTAGTTTCGCGTTCTTTAGCAGAGGTCTAATGGATGTGAACTTTAATGCAGATGGGAAGGAGCCAGATGTAAAGGAGAGGTTAATGATTCTTGCAATGAAGGGGCTAAATGCACTTCGAAGATCCTTTATCCAAAAGGCTGGGCAAGGGTCGGTTTGTGCAGTTGTGGTGTTGAGCGAGGCGATTGTGTCTTCAATGTGTTTAGCAGAGGGTGTGGTAAGTACAGACAGGGATGTTAGACAGGTTGTTTCTTGTACAGTGGTTTTTGAGAGCTCATCTGTTTGAAGAAGTTTTGATTGTAGGTAATCAGCAAATTCCTGTGGGTGGATATCTTCATTTTGTTCAGAGGATGGTTCCTTTGACAGTGATTGACAAGATGAAGAGGTCGCGAGGTTTGTTCAAAGATCTTTTGAGCAAATCAGTGTGGTATTGCTTCTTTAAGGTTGTGATTGCTTCACGGTGAGATGCAAGGTGGAGATTGTAGGCTGCGTGATCGTCGATGGAAAGTGAGCGGCGCCAGCGTTTTCGAGTCTTCGTAGGTGGGTAAGGGAGGACCGTAACTCGGGGGAAAACCATGGAGCAGAGGATTTTTTCCTGGACATGTTCTTTTTGTGTGGGAGTTGAGCAATGGTGTTGAGGTTGCTGTTCCAGGCGGTGTGATAGACTCATCAAGGTTGAGTACTGTGTTGTCAAGGAGTGGTTGGGTGCTGCTTGATAGTATAAGTTCCTGTTGAAAGGTCGAAAGCCTCTTGTAGCTCTAGATGTGTTGTCCAGTTTTCTGTTGTTGCGAAGCTGATTGTTGCTCAGAGGAATTTGTAAGTTTATAAGTTTATGGTCTGACCATGGTACATTGGTGATCGATTTTTACAATGTTGCAGCTCTGTTCGGATATAGAGTGTGGAGCAAAGACCATATCAAGAATGTTTCCTTTGGTGTGAGTGGGCTCCGTGATCAGTTGTTGATATCCAAGATCTTCAATGGCATTGAGGAGTGAAGATGATTGGTTTTTGCTGTAATGATGGAGATTGAGGTCTCCCAATATCCAGTTAGGAGTGTTGGGGTTGCTGGTATTGGCGGCCAGGTCCAATATGGTGGGAAGTTCATCCGGTGAGCTCGAGGGGGCTCTGTAGACCAGGTTGATGGAGCATTGTTTGTTCACTATGGTGATTATATCTAGGTTGCTTGTGCTATGCGAGTTGGTCATGTAGAAAAGGTGTTCAGTCTTGGTGAGTATGAGTGCTTCCTCCTCCCTTCTTGTTTTCTCTATGGGTTGTGTGTATGGAGAAGTTAGGTGGAATAAGTTGGTTGATGAGGACATTGTCCTCTTTGGATAACCAGGTTTTCGGTGATCATGAGTGCATCAAGATCATGAAGGGTGATTATATCAAGGATTACAGGCCATTTTTTTCGAATTGAGCGTGCATTTATGAGGGCACATTTTAAGCTTTGTGGTGGTTGGGATTTGTGTTGCTTAGGATTGCTGGTTTGGTGTATTGCAATGTGGATGAGGTGGGAGTGTCGTATACGGGCTTCCCTATCTGGATGATGGTAAGGGTTGCCTGACCATTGTTTTTTCCGTGGATTTTATGTGGATTTTATGTGGATATCCCCATGCTAACAACAGATTGTACAAGTCATCAACCTGTTTCATAAATTCTTCAGCTGTTGAACAAAGTCTGTAGAGGTAAAGAAATTGGCCATATGGTAGGGCCCTTCCTCAAAACTAGATATTAGGGTTAAAGCCGACAGTCCGCCCAAGAGCGGATGGTTTCGGAAGAACGTATCCTTGAAGGATACTACCAAAAGCAGAGAGGTTCCACAAAAGAGTAAAGTAGCCCAAATGCCCTCAAGTATGGAGCAGACAGAGCTTAAAGATCCCAATTTACCCATGTCTAACAATAGCCAAATTAACATGAATAAAATACATTTTCTAAAATGCTTGTATGCAAATGCTAGAAGTCTAAATAATAAGATGGGAGAGTTAGAATATATAGCACTAAATGAAAGGTTAGATGTGACTGGAATATCAGAGACATGGTGGAAGGAGGACAACCAGTGGGACACTGATACCTGGGTACAAACTATATCGTAATGATAGAGCTGATCAAATTGGTGGAGGGGTTGCGCTCTAGGTTAGAGAGGGCATTGACTCAGAAAGGATTAAAGTTTTGCAGGAAACAAAATCTGCTGTAGAATCTATATGGATTGAAATTCCATATAAAAGGGGAAGGCGATGGCAGTGGGGGTGTACTATCGAGCACCTGGCCAGAATGACCAAATGGATGATGAAATGCTCAAAGAAATCAAGGAAGCTAACAAAAGTTACAGCGCCATAATAATAATGGGTGAGTTCAATTACCCCGGTATCGACTGGGTCAGTGTCACGTCAGGACATGCTAGGGAGATAAAGTTCCTAGATGAAATAAATGACTGCTTCTTGGAGCAGCTGGTTCATGAAACCGACCAGAGGGGAAGCCATATTAGACCTAGTCCTTAGTGGAACACCAGATCTAGTGCAAGAGATAAGGGTGTTGGGGCCACTTGGCAATAGTGATCATAGCATGATCGCCTTTGATTTAATTAGTGGAGGAGGGATAGTAAGGAAATCCCACAGTACTACCTTTTAACTTTCGAAAGGGAGACTATGATAAAAAATGAGGGGAAGGAAAACAGTTAAGAAAAAACTAAAAGGAGCAGTTGCAAGGGTTAAAGACGTACATCAAGCTTGGGTGTTGTTGAAAAATACTATCTTGGAAGCCCAGACCAGCTGTATTCCACGCTTTAAGAAAAGTGGAAGGAAGTCCAAAAAACTGCCAGCATGGTTTAAAGGTGAGGTCAGAGAGGCTGTTGTTGCCAAAAAAGCATCTTTCAGGAAATGGAAAAAAGAGCCAAACGACGAAACCTGGAAACAGCACAAGCACTGGCAAGTCAAATGCAAGGCATTGATAAGGCAGGCAAAGAGAGAATTTGAGAAGAAGCTTGCTGCGGAAGCAAAAAACGCGAAATAAAGACCTTTTCAAGTACATTCGTAGCAAAAAACCTGTGAGAGAGTCAGTTGGTCCATTAGATGATAAAGGGGTTATAAAGGAGCACTAAGAGGCGACAAGGCGATAGCGGAGAGACTGAATGAATTCTTTGCTTCGGTCTTTACTGAGGAAGATGTAGGGATGTTACCCATGACTGAAGTGGTATTTAAAGGTGCGGAAGAATTGATGGAAATATCGATACATCGGGAAGATGTCTTACAACTATTAGATAAACTGAAGAGTAGCAAATCACCTGGGCCGGATGGTATACATCCAAGGGTGTTGAAAGAACTGAAATATGAGATTGCAGAACTGCTATCAGTAATCTGTGAACTATCATTAAAATCATCTCTAATATCTGAAGATTGGAGGATCACCAATGTAACTCCAATTTTTAAAAAGGGTTCCAGGGGTGATCCGGGAAACTACAGACCGGTCAGCCTGACGTCAGTACCGGGAAAAATGGCAGAAACCATCATAAAGAATAAAATTACTCAGCATGTAGATAGTCACAACCTAATGGGAGACAGCCAACATGGCTTTAGACAAGGAAGATCTTGTCTTACTAATCTGTTATGTTTTTTTGAAGGAGTGAATAACAGGTGGACAAAGGTGAGTCGGTTGATATTGTGTATCTGGACTTTCAGAAAGCCTTTGACAAGGTCCCTCATCAGAGACTTTTGGCAAAACTAAAGAGTCATAGGATAGGAGGCAATGTACTATTGTGGATCAGGAACTGGTTAAAAGATAGAAAGCAGAGGGAAGGGCTAAATGGCCAATTTTCCCAATGGAGAAAGGTGAATAGTGGTGTACCCCAGGGATCTGTGCTGGGTCCGCTGCTTTTTGACATATTCATAAATGACCTGGAAAGTGGAATAACGAGTGAGGTTATCAAATTTGCAGATGACACAAAACTATTTAAAGTTGTTAAAACCCAAGAGGATTGTGAAAAAATTGCAAGAGGATCTTGATAAATTGGAAGACTGGGCATCAAAATGGCAGATGAAATTTAATGTGGACAAGTGCAAGGTTATGCACCTAGGGAAGAACAACCCAAAATAGTAATTACGCTTACCTGGTAATTGTAGTTCCTTGAGAGACGACAGCTTAGTCCTCGACGTATGGGTAGTGCACCTCCTCCTGCAGCATGAAGACTGGACCAATCAGATTTCAGCTCCACTGGAACCATCATACCCAGCAACTCAGGAACTCCAGTGAACTACTGACAAAGCAAACTCAAACACGTAGCTAACCTTTAACAATAGCGCTGTCACAGCAAATGTATCTCTTAAGAATAACATGTGTTTTTTTTTTTTGTTTGTTTTGTTTTTTTAGTAGCCAAATCCTTTACGAAGAGTAACGGAAAGTCCCGCTCCTGCCACAGCAGAAACGGATAGGTAGAAAAGAAGGAGAAAACAAAAAATATTAGAACGCACTCACCTGGGAATACTGACCTCTGAACCCAAAGCGTGCCGTGCTAAAGGAAAGAACACAGGGAGAGGCAGGAGGACTAAGCTGTCGTCTCTCAAGGAACTACAATTACCAGGTAAGCGTAATTACTATTTCCTTATCGTTCCTCCAGCTTAGTCCTCGACGTATGGGATGTATCAAAGCAGCCTAACGGGTGGGATTTTGCCAGCCGGCACGCAGAACCGCGGAACCAAAAACCGGCCATCGCTCGCCGCCAAGACATCAAGGCGATAATGTTTACTGAAAGTGTGCAACGACGACCATGTGGCCGCCTTACAAATATCCACCGGCGAAACCAAACTGAATTCCGCCCAGGACGTTGCCTGCGCTCTCGTGGAATGCGCACGCAACCCAGCCGGCGGAGCCCGACCGTGCAAAAGATAAGCCGAACCAATCGCTTCTTTAATCCATCGAGCAATAGAAGCCTTCGCCGCCGCCTCCCCTTTGCGAGCACCGCCAAACAGCACGAACAACCGGTCTGATTTACGAAAATCACTGGTAACTTTTAAATAGCGTCGCAAAACCCTCTTGAGGTCCAACCTACTGAGTCCGCGATCAGAAACATGCCCTTCGGAGTCCGAGAAAACCGGAAGGGAAACAACCTGGTTCACGTGAAAGGGAGAAGTCACCTTAGGTAAGAAGGAAGGCACAGGACGTAGCTCCACTTTGTGAGCCGAGAAAGACAGAAAAGGCTCTCTACAAGAAAGAGCCTGAAGCTCAGAAATACGCCGGGCCGAACAAATCGCGACCAGAAATACCGTCTTAAGAGTCAAATCCTTTACAGAACTCCTAGAAAGCGGCTCAAAAGGCGCTGCACTGAGAGCACGCAGCACCAAATTAAGATCCCATGGGGGAACTGAGACTCTACGGGCTGGACGTAACCTAGAAACCGCCCGCAAAAAACGAACGACATCAGGATGAGCACCTAAAGACACCCCCTGAACTTTGCCGCGATAACATGACAGGGCCGCCAATTGGACACGCAAAGAACTGGCGGCCAGACCTTTAGCAAAACCGTCCTGCAAAAAATCCAGTATTACCGGAAGAGAGGCCGTAGCCGCTCGGATCTGATTCCTAGAGCACCAGTCCTCAAAAATGCGCCAAACCCGAACATAGGCCAGCGAAGTAGATCGTTTGCGCGCTTGCAACAGTGTTGCCACCACCGACCGGGAGTAACCGCGTTTCCTTAGCCGAGCCCTTTCAATAGCCAGGCCGTAAGAGAATCTCTCCACTTGCGGCATGCGTAAGGGACCCTGACACAACAGGTCCGGAAACAAGGGAAGTGTCCAAGGAGGACCGTCCACTAACCGCATTAGATCGGCATACCAAGGCCGACGAGGCCAATCCGGCGCTATCAAAAGCACCCAACCCCGGTGAGCTTCGATGCGCTGAATAACGCGCCCCAGAAGGGGCCACGGAAGGAAACACGTAGAGAAGACCCGTGGAGGGCCAAGTCTGCAAAAGAGCATCCAGACCTTCGGACATCGGCTCTCGCCGTCGACTGTAGAACCGAGCTGCCTTCGCCGAGCGAAAGGTGGCCATGAGGTCCATGACTGGCTCGCCCCAACGCTGAACTAGCTGTGTGAAGACCGTGGGATGGAGTTCCCATTCGCCGGGATCGACCTGAACTCTGCTGAGGAAGTCCGCCGTTACATTGTCTTTCCCGGCGATGTGCGCCGCGGAGATGGCCGGCAGGCGAGGCTCTACCCACTCGAATAACGACCGAGTCTCTGCCTCCAAACCGACGCTTCCGGTTCCGCCCTGCCGGTTGATGTAGGCCACGGTCGCTGCATTGTCGGAGAGAACCCGAACCGCCCGAGACGATATCCGGGTCTCCGAAGTGCCGCAAGGCCAATCGAACAGTCCGCAGCTCCAATCGGTTGATCGACCATGCACTCTCCTCCGGAGACCAGAGCCCCTGAACGAACTGGCCCTCGCAGTGAGCGCCCCAGCCCGTCAGGCAGGCATCCGTTAAGAGCGGACCCCAGTCCGGCTGCTCCAAGGGCATCCCCACTCGAAGAGTGAATGGACTCAACCACCAACTGAGATCCCTCCGAACCGCCATCGGACAAGGAAGACGTTTGCTCAGGGGATCGGACTGGTTGGACCAGCGACGGAGCAAGGCTCGCTGGAGTGAGCGCATGTGGAAACGAGCCCAAGGCACCACCTCCAGGGAAGACGCCATCGTTCCCAGCAACTGCAGGTAGAGCCAGGCCGACGGGGCTGGAGAGCTGCGGAACCTCCGCACCAGAGACTGAAGAGTCAAAATCCTGCGTTCGGGAAGAGAAACCAACCCCCGGCACGTTTCGAACTGTACCCCCAAATATTCGAGAAGCTGTGTCGGAACCACATGGCTCTTGCGTGGGTTGACCACCCATCCGAGGGACTGCAAGAGCGCGATGACTTTTGCCGTCGCTGCCAAGCTTTCTGCGCAAGACTTCCCGCGAATCAACCAGTCGTCTAGGTAGGGATGAACCAATACCCCGTCTTTGCGAAGGGCCGCGGCAACCACCACCATGATTTTGGTGAAGACGCGTGGCGCGGTCGCCAGACCGAAAGGCAATGCTTGAAACTGGAAATGACCCCACGGCAGCGCGAAGCGTAGGTACCTCTGCTGGTCCTCCCGAATAGGGATATGGAGATAGGCCTCCGTGAGGTCGAGAGACGTGAGAAATTCGCCTCGGCGGACGGCCACTATGACAGACCGTAGAGTTTCCATTCGAAAGTGGGGAACCCTCAGACAACGATTCACTCCTTTGAGATCCAAAATGGGACGAAGATCGCCACCCTTCTTTGGTACCACGAAATAGATGGAATACCTTCCAAGACCATATTCCGCTGGCGGTACGGGAATAACCGCCCCTAGCTGAAGAAGACGATCGAGCGTTTGGCGGACCTGAAGGGTCTTTCGAACTCCCCGGCATGGGGACGCTACAAAGGAATCGAGCACGGGACGGGCCAAATCGAGAACATACCCGTCCCGTATGATGTCTAGCACCCACTGATCGGAAGTAATTTGGGTCCAAGCGGAGAGAAAACGTCGCAGACGCCCTCCGATCACCGGCAGCTCCACCTGGACCCGCTGCCCTTCATTGGGGGCTTGCGAGGGGTCGGAGAAACAAACCGTCGAGAACCCTCGGCTGGCTCCCCGAAAGCCGCGAAAACTCGACGCCCGGGAGCTATATCTACCCCGCTGGAAGCTGCCATAACGGGGCGACCGGAATCTACGAAAGTCCCGAAACTGTCCCTAGCGACCGGAAGCGACCTACCCCGCTTGGGTCTATCCTCGGCAGGCGACCGCCTTTGGAGTCTCCCAGATCTTTGACCAACTTATCCAAATCCTCTCCAAAGAGCAGTTTACCTTTAAAAGGCAATTTGCCCAAGCGCGACTTGGAAGAACCATCGGCCGCCCAATTTTTTAACCAAAGGGCTCGACGTGACGCCACCACGGATGCCATGCTGTTGGAGAGAGCTCTGATGAGATCATACTGGACATCCGCCAAATACGCCGTGCCGGATTCCAAGCGGTGAATCTCCGTCAGCATATCGGTATCTAAGGAAGGAATGTGTTGAAACCGCTGAACCCAGCGGAAACAGGCACGGGCCACCCAAGCTCCACATACGGAAGCCTGTAAAGCCAGTGCGTCCGCCTCAAAGGCCTGCTTTAACAGCCCATCCATTTTGCGGTCCTGCGGCTCCCGTAAAGCCGCACTCCCTTCCACCGGAATGGTGGTCTTCTTAGTCACCGCTGACACGGCCGCATCGACCTTGGGAGACCGAAAACGCTCCAGATCCGTTTCCAATAAAGGATAGAGACGACGCATGATCTTGACGCCCTTGAGGCCAGACTCAGGAGTGTCCCACTCGTCCTGAATCATCTGGTCAATAACCTTGTGAATGGGAAAAACCACATTAGTTTGTCGTACTGCCTGAATAATGGGATCTGCCCCGTCCGCCTCCTCCACCTTAGCAGTAGGGGGCCAGTCCTAGCGTCTGAAGCGCCTCCGAAACAAGAGCAGGAAGCTCTTCACGTCGGAACACCCGAATAATCTTCGCTTGATCTTCCGGCTCCAGGAGCTCGCCTTCCTCCAAGCCGTCAGCATCCCCCTCCGGGTCAAACTCGGGATCATCCCCTTGAGGCCAATCCGTTTCCGCAGAACCAGGGTCGTGCATCCGCGGACGCTTAGGAGCCGTGTGCTCAGTCAACGGAGGTTCTCTCGGAGAGGACTGGGACGACAACTCCTGCGGTGGAAGAGGCGCCGCTCCCATGACCTGGCGCCGACGGCAGAACGCCTGGTGCAGGAGCAAAACAAAATCGGGCGAAAAATCCTCCAAGGGCAATGCTCCTCCGAGGCCAGACTGCGCTACCGGCGCCGAACCACCGTTAGAAGAAAGCCCCGAGGGCCCCTCCAGCGGCGATTCTAAGTCCCCTGATATGGCACCAGACGGCGCCGTCGCAGGCAAAGAACTGTCCAGACACTGTTCCATGCTGCGAGAAAGCGAGGCACAGCGTGGACACACTCCGGTCTCGGCGTCGGCACCCCGCTGAGATCCACAAATGAGACAAAGAGCTCCGGCTGACATGGATACCTAGCGCCGGGATAAGTAAGCTGGCAGCGGGCAAAAATGGCAGGAAGAAGTCTGCTCACTGACCCAGAAGAACCATGCGGGAACTGGACAGTAGCACACAATGGAAAGTCTTCGTAGGGAAGGTGAAAACTTTTCCCCTGCGCCTGGTGACCAAATCAGCTTATGTTGTCTTTCTTTTTTTTTTTTTTTAAACTCCCCCAAGAACACCCGAGGGCTTATCAACAAAACCAAATCACCAAAGCAAACAACCAATTAATGTCCCGCAAGAGAGGGGAAAATACTCGTTGAAGCACCCCCCCCCCTCCGTATCCGCGGGAACGCTGAAGGACGAGGCTAAAATAAGAAAGAAATTAAAAGGAACTAAACAAACTCAATAAAAGAAATGAAAGAAGTGAAAGAAAACAATAAATCTACCGCGGGACACCCCGGAGAGAGAACCGCGAGGCAGTAAAGATGGCCGCGGGAGACAGGCAAATTTTGGCGCGCTTCTGAAAGTTGCTCCGTCAAAGCAAACAGCCCGAGGAAAAGAGCACTGCGGCTGAAAACTTCGCCCCGCTGAAATGGTATAGACTGGGAGCCCCCCAAGCCCGATGAGAGACCCCCTAACAGCTGGGGAAATCACAGAACTTGACTCGGCAGCCGTCCGATTTCCCACAGCCGACAGCACTTACCGGCACTAATTCAGCAGCCCTCTCCAACCTCCGGAGAGGAGCTGCAGTACAGCCGCCGCTGGAGCTCTGCCCCGAAGGTTCCTGGGGCAGAGACCCACTTTCCCCCAAATAGACAATGTAAAATAAAGTCGCGGCAAAGGCTGAGCAGGAGAGGGACCGAGTGCCGTGATAACCAAGGAGAAATTTAAAGGGGACAGCCGTCTAATCTAAAATAAATGAAAATAAGCCCTAATAGGACTCAAATGAAAGAAAAAGGTTAGCTAAAGACAAATACAACTATCTGATCAACTAGTGAGCCCAGCTAGGCTCACTAACGTCCTCCTGCTGCATGAAGACTGGACACACTGGAGTTCCTGAGTTGCTGGGTATGATGGTTCCAGTGGAGCTGAAATCTGATTGGTCCAGTCTTCATGCTGCAGGAGGAGGTGCACTACCCATACGTCG
This sequence comes from Ichthyophis bannanicus, assembly GCA_033557465.1. Taxonomy (NCBI): domain Eukaryota; kingdom Metazoa; phylum Chordata; class Amphibia; order Gymnophiona; family Ichthyophiidae; genus Ichthyophis; species Ichthyophis bannanicus. The sequence continues at coordinate 7,101,689 of CM066046.1, forward strand.
AGGACTAAGCTGGAGGAACGATAAGGAACTATGGTTACACAATGCAAGGTTCCACATTAGGAACCACCACCCAGGAAAAAGATTTAGGCGTCATTGTGGATACCATGTTAAAACCCTCGGCCCAGTGTGCAGCGGCGGCCAAGAGAGCAAATAGAATGCTAGGTATGATAAGGAAAGGAATGGAAAATAAAACAAAAGATATTATAATGCCTCTATATCGTTCCATGGTGAGACCGCACCTTGAATATTGTGTGCAATTCTGGTCGCCGTATCTTAAAAAGGATATAGCGATTTTAGAAAAGGTACAGAGAAGAGCCACCAAAATGGTAAAGGGGATGGAAGGATACTCCTATGAAGAAAGGCTAAAAGGTTAGGGCTCTTTAACCTGGAAAAGAGACGGCTGAGGGGAGATATGATAGAAGTCTATAAATTAATGAACGGAGTGGAACGGGTAAACGTAGATCGATTATTTACCTTATCAGAATATAGAAAGACTAGGGGACATGCAATGAAGCTACAGGGTAAACTATTTAAGACTAATAAAAGAACATATTTTTTCACTCAATGTGTAATCAAACTCTGGAATTTGTTACCGGAGGATGTAGTAAAGGCTGTTAGTGTAGCTGGGTTTAAAAAAGGTTTGGACAAGTTCCTGGAGGAAAGGTCCATAAACCATTATTAAGAAGTGACCGAAGATATCAATGCTTGATCCAGTACAAGCATTGTGGAACTTGTGTCTCTTGGGGAAACTGCTAGGTACATATGACCTAGATTGGCCACTGTTGGAAACAGAATACTGGGCTTGATGGACCTTGGTCTGACCCAGTATGGCATATCTTATGTTCTTATGTTATGTTCTTATGTAATGGAAACTTTGGTATTGTAATAAGCTGTTTTGTTGAACTGGCTGCGGTATAATGTTGTGAACAAATGTTGATCCTTTTTATATACCGCTACGTCCAAAAAATTCAATCCTCTGGGGATGAATGTGTGCTGTAAATTGAATATTAGATTTAATCTCATTAATCAATTTCAAAAACCTTTGCAAATCATTCTCTAACCCTGTCCATAAGAAAAATAATTAGTCTAGAAACCGCACCCATAGGGGGATCAAAGCCACTCTCTGTACCGTCTCCATCCGGTTTATATCCTCTTGAAGGTGTGGTCTCTAGAATTGCACACAAGACTCCAAATGAGGTTGCACCAGAGGCTTATACAGAGGTACTATCACATCCCTTTTTCTGCCTATGCACCCAAGTATCCTTCTTGTTTTCGCTATCACCTTCTCTAGCTGTTTAGCCACTTTAAGGTCATCAGAGACAATTACGCCCAGGTCCTGCTCTTCTTTCATGGACAGAAGTACTTTGCCTCCTACGCTGTACCACTCACTTGGATTTTTGCAGTCCAAATGCATGACCATTCTTCAAGCTTAGCTAGATCACTGCTCATGTTATCTACTCCTTCCTGGGGGTCTACTCTATTGCAGATTTTAGTATCATCTACAAAGAGGCAAACCTTACCTCACAGCCCTTCAGCAATATCACTAACAAACACAGATCCCTGCGGTACACCACTAGTAACCTCTTTCTCCTCAGAGTGAGCTCCATTTACCTGTAATCCCTTGTCACCTCCCACTCAACCAATTTCTAACCTAGTCAGTCACTTTAGGGTCCATCCCTAGGGTGCTCAGACAGTTTATAAGTCACCTGTGTGGAACGGTGTCAAAAGCTTTACTAAAATCCAAGTACACCACATCCAGGCTCACCCTCGGGTCCATCTCCCTGGTCACCCTCTGGGACCACTCCCAACTCCAAAAAAGCAGTGAAAAGGTCAGTCAGTGGAGCCGCTAGAATGTCCCCTAGTTCCTTCAATATTCTCAGATGCATCCCATCCAGTCCCATTGCTTTGTCTACTTTTAGTTTAGCTAGTTCCGCATGAACACAGCCTTCTGAAAATCGTTCAAGATCCACTTCACTTCTGTTCCTACTTGTGGGTGTTTTCTGAGGTCCTGCTCCTGGGCAATGTTCCCTCTAATTTTCTGTAGGCTGTGTGCGCATAAAATATCAGCTGTGCAGCTTTTGAAGGAAGGTTAAATTTTTGTGCGCCACATAACGACACTCAGAGTTATATACTTTAAAATTTGACTACACGTCAGAATACAGTATGTTACACCACATTGATTGCACTAGACAATACTGTAGAAACTTGTGAAAACTGAAAAAACACAACAATTTTTAAATTTTAAGATGTCTGTGCTGTTTTCTATCAGAATCAGAACTGTAATTTTGTGCGCTCTGTTATAAAGTATGTGCGCACGCTCGGCGAGGTGTGTGCGTGCGCACACGCGCACAGCTTAAGAGGGAACAGTGCTCCTAGGCCTTCATCTGTGAACACAGAACAGAAATATTTGTTAAGTAATTCCACTTAATCCTTATCAGCTTCAACATCACTACTACTACTATTACTACTACTGAGCATTTGTAAAGCGCTACCAGTTGTATGCAGCGCTGCACAGACATGTAAGAGACAGTCCCTGCCCATTAGAGCTTACAATCTAATCAAGACAAAACACAGAAGGTGTAAGCAGGGATAGACTAGGGGAAAGAAAGGGGAGAGAAAGGAGATCAGGTGAGTCAAGATCCAAAAGCAGCAGTGAAGCGGTGAGCTTTCAACATATGGCCCCCCCCCTTCACCCTTGAGTCTGACAATACCACTTTTGCTCTTCCTTCTCTCACTAACATATCTGAAAACTGTGTTATCCGTCCATTTGTTTACATTGGCTATTTCTTCTTCTTTTTGTATCTTTGCTTTCCTGACAACTTTGTTAGCTTCTCTAAATGTTTCTCTGTAATCTCTTGTATTTTATGATGGCCACCCTCTTTTTGTTCGCCTTTTCAGCTACTTCTTTTGAGAACCATAGTGGCCTCCTTTTCCTTTTACGTTTATTTACCTTTCTAACAAAGAGGTTTGTTGACTTTAAAATATCCCCTTTCAGTTTTGCTCATTGCTTTTCTACATCCCTAAGCTATTTCCATCCCACTAATGACTACTTGAGGTATTGTCCTATCTTGGCAAAGTTTTTTTTCCTAAAGTCTAATATCCTTGCATTTGAATGGATTTTTAGCAGACCTAGTCCTAATACTGTACTACACCATTGGTAATCACTGGATGCCAATGATCTCCCCACTATGACATCAGAAACACTTTCTCCATTGGTAAGCACCAAGTCCATTATGGTCCCTTCACGTGTGGGTTCTGTTACCAGTTGTCGGAATAATTCTCTCTGTAGAGAATCCAGGATCTCCTTACTTCTAGATGACACCGCAGCAGGGATGTGCCAGTCGACATCCAGCATATTGAAATCAGTAGCATTTTTCATTTCATAGCAATACTGTGTATGTCTTCTATTAAATCCTCGTCCCCTTCTACTCCCTGTGAGGGAGATGGTGAAATTAGACTTACCTGCTAATTGTTGTTCCTGGAGTAGATACAGTCTAGTCCCGGACCTCTGGGTTGTCTACCTTAATCAGCAGCTTGGAGACTGAGGAACCTCCTTCTTTTCATGATGTCACCAGCATAGCTTCCCAGGAGCCGCCTCCACTTCCCAGTTCCTATTGACAAAGCAGACTCACCGGAGAAGCAAGTAAGCATTTACAGAACATACCATTGTGCTCAGCCCCACTATCTGACCTAGAAACTCAAATGAACTACTCCCCGACCCCTACAGGGGAAAGCTTGACATTTTGAACCTAAGCAAAAAAGAAACCTTTAAACTGCGAAAGGTCGGGGACTTCCGGTGATGCGGTGAGCTCGAGCGGTCGCACACTGCTCGAGCTCTGGGCCCCCCTCGCCTTCCCGGCGCTGGAAAAATTAAATAGTGGGGGTAAATTCGGGGTTCTGAACCCCCCCTGCCTTCTCGACCGGGCTGCAGCGTGAGCGGGCCCCTACCGAGCGTCCACCCTTCCCCCCCACGCTGAAATTTAGCGGCAGCCTAGACCCGGGAGGCCGGCGCTGAGGACCTCGGGCCCGCCTGGAGAGCCACGCCGCGGAGTGACCTGGTAAGCAGCCAGATGAAATTTGTCTCTGGAGCCGCTTTCTGTGGCAGCGGATGCCCCCTGGACTAGCGCCCATCGCTTCCCTCACCCCCCCCCCCCACCGCTTTAACCTTGGCCCCCGGAGGGGGGCAGAAACCGGCATCGAAGGGGGAGATCGGGAGCCCCTATCGGGCCCTGGATTGGGCCACTGATTACTCCGTTGGTCCCAGGAGTTCCTCGGGGGGCTGCACGCCCTGCCATAGACCCCCCCTCCAGCGTTGGAAGATCAGGACGCCCCCAACAGTACCGGGGCGGAAAGGGCCCTGCCCCCTCCCCTCTGTGGAGACAGAGAGCCGTACACAAGTGAGCGGCGGAACAGTGACGCTGTGACCGGACATTGAGGTGGGAGAGACGGGGGACAAGACACCCGAGGACTTACGCAGCCCTGGCAATGGCGGCAAAGGGTGGTCGCCGCATGGAGAAGGAGAAAGTCCCCTCCACCGCCTAGAGGGGGGGAGCATTCCTCACCGTCGAAGGGGGAAGCCAAAGCGGGGATGGTGGATGAAATTTCCATGGCCGTGGCGGGGGCGCTGTCTGCGCAATTTGAGGACCTGCGGGGCCGCATGGACCTCCTCCAAACCTTCAGTGGAGGCCCTGGGGAGCCGAATGCAGGAAGCAGAACACCGGATAGAGCAGACAGAGGAGCATGTGCTGGAGCTGCAGCAGGAGATGACCCGTTGTGAAAAAGCTACTTCAGGACCAGGAGGCCAAGCTGGATGACCTTGAGAACCGGTCCCGCCGTAACAACTTGAGATTCCTGGGGATCCCGGATGCCATAGAGGACAGGGACTTAAAGTCCTACTTGGAGGACCTGGTTAAACAAATCTTGGAGAATGATCCCGAAGGCACGCCAGTGCAAATAGAGAGAGCGCACCGGGTTGGGCCTAGGAGAGCCCAGTGACGGTCAACCCAGGGTGGTTCTGGCACGGTTCCTGCGCTTCCCGCAAAAGGAAGCGGTTTTGCGTGCAGCACGGAAGAAAGGAGCAATTCATAAGGACAATGTTAAGCTGCGTATTGTTCAGGATTATTCGGCGGCCCTGGGCCAGCGACGACGAGAATATGGACCTTTGTGCAAACTCTGATAGATAACAATATTAGATTCATGGTGCAATATCCTGCCCGGCTAATCTTTACTCATGGGGGGACTCGCCGGTCCTTTGATCCGCAACAGCAGCAACCCCCTACGTGGAGGAGATACGGCGAAGGGCGGCAGCAGCGGCTGAGACCTGAGGCCAAGCAGGGAAGAGTGTGGATCTGAAGAACTGATTTGACACACGCTGCCTTGGATGTGAAGAGGTGGTGGTGGTAATTCTGTGGGGGGAGGGGGTTGTAAGGGGTATGTTAAAGCTGTTATAAGTATTAAGTGTTGGTTATTCCCTGGTCGAGGGGGTGGTATTACGGGGGGGGGTGTCTGGCTGTTGGGGTCATTTGGTGTGAGGGGAGTGGTGAAGGACGTGGACACAGTGGTAAGGGGGGGACCGGGGGGGAGTTCCCCCATGAGGCTCGCAGAGGAGCCGATATTAGGGAGGGGTGGGGGGGGGGCACCACACGCATCTTGAAGTCACAGAGAAGGAGAGAGGCGGATGGAAGTAGAGTGGGGGGATGGAGAGGAGAGGGGGCGTAGGGGGGGAAGGGAAGGGGGGAGGGGAAGGGGGAGGGGGAAGGGGAGGTGTAGAGAGTGGGGAGAGGGAGGGAAAGGGAGGGGGAGGAGGAGGGGAGCAGTATCCTAGGGGACCAGTTGAGGAATGGATGGCGACGAGAGGAAATATTCTGCGGAGAGGAGGGGCTGGCGAGGAGGGGAGGACTCAGGCTGGGGAGGTGCTCTCTTTGATCATGTATGGTATGTGATGTACAATAGTGGGCTTATTTTAGTATTACCATGACCCAGTCAAGATTATTTCTTGGGAAATGTTTGTGATCTGGAGCAGTCTGATTAAAAACGGGCCAAGATTCTGCAAGCCTTGGCAAGGCAAAGGGCGGACATTGCTATGCTCCAGGAAAACCCACCACGACTGAGGAAGGACGCCACCGTAAACTTTGCCGAGATGTGGGTGGGTCAGGTTTGGGGGGCCCCGGCTCTTGGGAAGAAGGGGGGCGTAGTGATCTGGATACATAAGCGTTTAAGGCTTGAGGTTGCCAGGGAGATCTTGTGGATCTGAATGGGCAGATTTGTACTGGTACAGGGTGTTCTTGAGGGGAGGGCCGGTTATTCTGGGCAATTTGTATTGTTCCCAATGTGCTAGACCTGCCCCTCTATGCTCGCCTTCGCCTCTAAAATCGAGCGCACGCTGCACGGATTTCCCCGTGATTTTGGGGGGAGATTTTAATGGGAGTCATGGACGTCGACCGTACGATACATCCAAGGGGGGGGAGCCAAGAGGACAGAATGGCGACAGTTCGGGCGTTGCGCAGGTTATGTTTCTAGGTTGGGTGCATGGTAGATCCTTGGCGCCTGTTACATCCGGCGGCCGATCGGGATTAGATTACGCACTCAATCTCGGACTCATGGCACCAGCGCACGCACCATAGATTACTTAACGTGCATCTCTACTGGGCTGTTTTGCCAAAGTGGAGGAGTGCTCAGACAGGGCCCATGGGAGATATCCGGAATCCATGCATTTGTTTGGCTCGACGTCTATTGGAATGGGAACCTCCCTCGAACCACCCGCCATGGCGTTTTCCGATGGAATTATATAGGGACACGCAATTCCGTACTTTGTTATTCACGCAGCGGTGGCCAGGAAATGTGAAGTTGAATATAAGTGGGGCCATTCAGGATGACCCAGAGATGCTTTGGGGAACACCGCGAAGGTGGTACTGCGGGGGGACATTATAGGGTTTATTGCCAGGAAGAGCAAGGACTGAGGGGCGACGAACGTTAATTATCTGCTTGGAGAGATTGGTGGACGGCGGCTGCGACGTAGGTGGGCCCAAAACCCAACAGCAGGGGCTAAACCACTTGCTGTGGCGAACTATCAAATGGAAATTAAATGAACTTTTGCATCAAAAGGGCAAAGAAGTTATGTTGTTATACTATCGTTACCCAACCTCTAACCACTACAGGGATAAGCCTGGGGAAATTGCTGGCCAGATGCCTTCTGTGGACCCAGGGGCTCCTCAATTGGTTACCAGGCCTTGCGGGATGAATCGGGGACGTTACATCGGGACGAATGCCCGGCGATTGGCGCGCAAGTTTTTCGCTACTTTTTTCCAGAGCCTCTATACGGCGGCAAAGTCGATTTCCCTCACACAGGGGCGGAGTATGTGGGGGAATTCGAATTTCCTCGCCTGTAGTCGGAGCAGAGAGCGCCGTTGGACCGGCTGATTACGGCAAACTGAGCTGTAAGGCGCTATCTCCAAAGCCCAGCTGTTCCAAATCCCCGGTGTGAGATGGGCTCGGTGCTGAATTTTATAAAATTCTTAATGCTATGATTTCCCCACCGCTGGCTTTGCGGTGCATAAACGGAAGGGCGCAGCAGGGCTTTCTTTTAGTTGGGGGGTTAACCATGCCCCATTGGTCTTATTCCTAAACCGGCGAAGGACCTCTCTCTCTGCGGACCATCTACCGTCCTAGTCTCACTACTTAATTTTGACCTGAAACTCATGGCCAAAAATTTTGGCGGATCGCCTGGGGGAAGTTCTGGGGCTTTTGGTCCATGAATCCCAAGTAGGTTTTGTTAAAGG
>CM066046.1:7109966-7228552 GCA_033557465.1 Ichthyophis bannanicus
TGAACTTTGACGGAGTTGGATTAAGTCCCAGATTAGAGAGGTGCAGCAAGTACTGCAAGATCACCGACACCGGGCAGGAGAAGGGATCCTGAGACTGTTGGGTACACCAGACTGCAAAGCGACGCCATTTAAGGGCGTAGCATTTGCGGGTAGAAGGCCGTCGCGAAGCCAAGACGACCTCCTCCACCTCCGCCGGCAGGAGAAGGGGAGCAAGGACTACCCTCTCAGCAGCCAGGCCATGAGGTTGAGAGACCTGAGGTTGGGGTGCAGTAGGGACCCCTGATCCTGAGTGAGGAGATCCGGTTGTACCCCCAGAGGGATTGGATCCTCCACCGCCAGTTGCAGCAGGAGCGGAAACCACGGCTGCCTGGGCCAGCGAGGGGCCACCAGGATCATGAAGGCTTTGTCTCGGAGAACCTTGAAAAGAGTCCGAGAGACAGCGGGATGGGAGGGAAAGCGTACAGAAGGCTCCCCGACCATGAGATCAGAAAGGCGTCCGCCGCAACCCGAAGGGGGTGTGGCTGACGAGAGCAGAAGCGAGGAAGCTGCCGGTTGCGAGGACTGGCAAAGAGATCCATCCGTGGGGAGGCCCCACTTGAGGAAGAGCTTCTGAACTACCAAGGGATCCAGACGCCACTCGTGCGGCTGGAGGACCCTGCTGAGTTTGTCCGCAAGGCAATTGTCTTGGCCCGGGAGATAAACTGCCTTGAGGAGAATGCCGTGACTGACGGCCCAAGAGCAGAGCTTCTGAGCCTCCCGGCAGAGGAGAAAGGAGCCCGTGCCCCCTGTTTGTTCACGTAGAACATGGCAACTTGATTGTCCGTCTGGACAAGGACGGACTGTTGGGAAGTCAGGTGGGAGAAGGCCTTGAGAGCTAGGCGGATCGCCCGGAGCTCCAGGAAGTTGATCTGCTGAGCAGACTCCCACGTGGTCCAGAGGCCCTGAGTACGTGCCTCTTGGCAATGCGCTCCCCAGCCCAGGAGGGATGCATCGGTGGTCAGCACCCGGGTCGGCTGAGGTGACTGGAAAGGCATACCGAATCTCAGGTTCGGCTGCCGGAGCCACCACCGGAGAGACGAGATCAGCGGCTCGGAAACGCGCACTAGGTCTGCGAGGCCGCCCGTGGCCTGTCGCCACTGCCGGCGGAGACACCATTGAGCAGACCGCATATTCAGGCGGGCATTGGGGGTCACATGGACGGTGGAAGCCATATGGCCGAGCAGTCTCAGGAAGCGCCTGGCGGAGACCAGGGGCTGGCTGCGAAAGCGGTCGGCTAGGTCCATGAGCCGCTGAGCCCTGTCGAGCGGTAGGTACGCTCGCGCCTGAGGAGTGTGCAGCCTTGCGCCGATGAACTCGAGATCCTGTGAGGGGAGCAAAGTGGACTTTGCGAAGTTTATGACAAAGCCCAAGTGCTGCAGCAGAGTCACCGTGCGGCACGTGGCGTTGGTGACCTCCTGAGCGGACGCTGCTCTGATGAGCCAGTCGTCGCGGTACGGAAAGACATAGAGGCCGTGAAACCGGAGATGGGCCGCCCCGACCTCTGAGACATTTTATGAAGACTCGCGGTGCGGAGGACAGGCCAAGGGGCAAAAGTACTCTGTACTGGTAATGATTTCCTGCCACCACAAACCGTAGGTATTGGCGGTGGCTTGGGTGGATGAGGATGTGCTTGTCGGCATCCTATAAATCCAAGGAGCATAGCCACTCGCCCTGCTGGAGGTAGGGCATAAGGATTCCAAGGGGAAGCATTTTGAACTTCTCCCGCCCAAGGAACTTGTTGAGGTTGCGCAAGTCCCGGATAGGTCTGAGGCCCCCTGTTCTCTTTGGTATCATAAAATACCTTGAATAGAAGCCTTGACCTCTCAGGTGTTGTGGCACCGTGTCCACCTCCTGTTCCTGCAGAAGGACCTGCTAACTCCTGAAGGAGCACCTCCCTGTGCATAGGGGGGGCGCGGAGGCTCTCCGTAAAATAGGAGGGAGGGACCTGATGGAATTGGAGAAGGTCGCCTTCGCGCACGACCTGAAAGCACCCCGGCATCTGCGGTGATGCTGGACAACCTGTGGTGCGAAGTTCACCAGCCGGCCTCCGGTGCTGGGGGGAACCAGCGGTGGGGGAGAGGCTATGCTGAGCGAGTCAAAGCCCCCACCCTTCTGAGCATAGGGCTGGTGTTGCAGGCTTGGGGGCTTGCTGCCCTAAGGGACCCCTGTACCCCCCTCCCTTGGCCTGCTGGCCCTGTTGGGGAACTGCAGGGGCCTGATAATGGGGGTATGTTTTGTAGCAAGCCGCCTTCCTCTGGTAAAAGTACTTTTCCCCCGAGCCCTTCTTTTTTCTGGGAAGGGGCGGAGGTCTTCCTAGAAAGCCTGGTCCTGGTGAGAGCCTCAGTCTCAATTTGTGCAGGCCTTTTCCGCCATGGGCTTGCCAACGAGGTGTTCACCTCGGCAGGGGACCTCGACCATCTGGTCCTGGACCCAGGGCTCATGGTCGGACGACTGAAGCCATGCCTGTCGGGGGGCTCCGAGGCCGGCTGCGGCTTCTCGAGCTGACGGCTTAAAAGCCCTCATAGGCCCCCCCCTGCTCGGGACATGAACTTTTAGCATTCCCGAATGCCCGTGGACAAGGCTAGGAACCTCCACAAGGGCTCCGCGGATAGACCAGCGGGAGAATCTCTAGCGCTTTAGCCATATCCCGGAGATAACTTGCCCATGTATAAGCTGGTAAGTCTGGACACGACATGCGAGCATAGAGCCATGGAAGCACTTTCTTTGCCAAGGCCATCCAGTTTACGGGCCGCCCTTCCAGGAGGCCACCGCGGAGTGCCTCTTCTGGCTCTTCAGACGAGGCATGGCGCGATTCCAACTACCATGGAATGGTGTGGGCAGCTGTGCCTTTTGAAAGCCATGGCTTCTTGCGGACCCGATAGATAGAATCGACCCGCTTGCTCAGGACCGGCGATGAGGCCGGACTCTCCCACATGCTCAAGAAGTAGTCGTTCCACAATAGGAGGAACCGGCACAGTAAAGTTTTCCCCCTCGCGGGAGAGTCATGACTGGATGGCTTCGCGCTCTTCGGCCTCTCGGCTCCGCCTCGGGATCCGCAGGGAAGGCCAAAGCCTTGGCCATATCCCTAACGAAGTCCTACGAACCGTGCATCCTCCGGGGGGGACGGCTTCCGAGGCTCGACCTCCGGTGATTCCGATGGGACACACCGAGTCCGGAAAGGAATCATGTGACTCTTCCTCCTCATACTCCCAGACCGACTCCGACGAGGACTCGGTGGGGTCTCCCGGGCAGGGTGCGGCGCCAGCCGCCCCGACGCCGAGGGAGTTCTGCGTCGGCGACCTCGGGTCCGCACGGGAGGCCGAGTTGACCGCGACCGAGGATCGACTCGAGTTCTCATCGACGTCGCGGATCGGCTCGGTCCTCCGTGGATCGACTTGGACGTCGAACGGCCCGGCTGTCCGGGCCGCGACGCCAGCGAAGCCATCGAGCATTGCCGCTGCTGGTCCATGAAGGCAGACAGTCTGCTCTCCAAGTCCGTCAACCTGAATTCCATGAGCTACAGGTGAACCCAGCTGCCCCTGACTCGGGCCCCGACGGCGTCGGGCCCGCCGTCGTCTGTCGCGGAGGCGAGTCCAGAAGGACCACCAGGAACTTACCCGGGCAGGCATCTCCGACTCCAGTGCGATGTCGCTTCGGTATGTGTTCCTTGCTCCAAGGACCCGGGCGGCTGTCCGGGTCTATTCGACCTGGCCCTCGTCGTAGCCAGTGCTTCCCACCGACGCCGCCCTCGCGGGTTTTTCCTTCCGACGATGGTCCCGGAGGGAGAACCCCGGTCGGAGGAGCTCCGTGGACGGTCCGAGCTGGGAGCCTTTCGACATCGGAGAGCCTCCGACGAGAGTCCGGGTACTGCTGGGGTCAGCGAAGATCCTCTCAACTCTGATGCCGCCGACTTCTCAACGCCTTTGATGACAGTTTGCTGCAGGGCCCCCAGATCAGTTCCTCATGATCCGGGCCCAGGCAGCGGAGGCAAAAGTCGTGTGTGTCGGTTAGTGACATATTTCGGTCACACCGACCACACCGCTTAAACCCACTGGCAGCCATCGGGGGAAAAAGGGCCCCTGCGAGGTCAAAGGACCGGGCTGCCAGGGAAAACGAAAACGAAAGCTGACTAAGTCAGAAAAACCGAAAAAAGTAAGAGGACTCGAGACCGGCGTCGCGAGTCCGGGCGGGAAAACGATCGGCGTCGAACCGAAAGAAAAAGGATAAAATAAAGAAGAAAATCAACTTTTTCGCGGGGACAAGACGGGGACGTCTGTAGGGCTCCGCGGAAAAAAAGAAGACTGGCTAAGATGGCACCTTCGGGCGGGAAGACGACCGCGCATGCGCGCTGCAATTCCCAAAGGCTTTCTTTGAAAGCTGGGGAAAATTGCTCCGCGAGGGCTCCGTCGGCGCCGACGTCACCCATAAGTGAGGACTGACTTCCTGCTTGGTCCTGGAGAAGCACCAAGTCACAGTGATGGGCACCTTCACAATGTAGGTTATGTTACCAGTTAGTTTCTTCCTGTCGAGAATCCAGGATCATCTCCGTACTTCCAGATGACACATGCAGGCAGGGATGAGCCATTCAAACATCTGGCATATTGAAACCAGCTATCAGTAGCACTTAACCCTTTCCTGGCAATTGCCTGCCTATGTTTTTCTATTAACATCTCACCACTCCACTTCCTTTCTTGGCATTCTCTCCCTATCCTGTCGAGGGCGGATCTGTATATAACTCCAATGCAAATGGATATTCCGTTACCTCCTTTATAGTTTAACCACAGTGCTTCCCTCTATGCTCCCTTTTAAGGCCCCCTGTGTAATTCTATAACTTTAATATTATTTTTTACATATCCTATCCTCCTCCCTCCTTCCTCCTCCTCCCACGCATCCTCCCCTGTCTTGCCTCTTCCTCTCCCCTGTCCTCTTTGCGTTACCTGGTAATGGTTGTCCATAACCACCCACTAAATCCAAGTCAGCCTCTTCCATTGAAAAGCCTCAATGAGCGGGGAGCTTGATTTCCCGTGATATTGGCTTGTAATACATACCGCTTTCCAGATGTTGCTCCTTTTACCCATTTCTACTTAGAGGCTATTCATACTTCGTTTTGTTGTCCATGTGTGTGTCTGGGGCCTATCTTCTCCTATCCCCACTCAAAGCCCCCCCACAGCCCCACACTTAGTTTAAAAAGCGGCTGTCAGAAAGTCGTTTCCTTCAGTCAGGTTAACCAGTCTACTGCTGAGGAGCCCTTTGGGACACTTCTTGGCCCAGCATGGATGCCATCTCTTAGTACTGCAGCCCTTGGAAACATGCGTCCCATGGTCGCAGGGAAACCAAACCCTCATACACCACCACGCGCACCATCCATGCGAGCCATACTGCGCCCAATTCGTCGACAGGTATACTCGCTCTCCTCTGGACCTTGACCTTCGATTCCTTAAAAACCTGGCCCCCGAGGAGTTGAACCCTGATACCGCCACCTGGTGAGCACACCTATGTGCTGTCACCCGCTGTCCTAGAGTCCATGAAGTCACTTTTGCATACATTCTGAGGGATACCCAGCAGTATCATTGTGCCAACATGGATGAGCCAAACATCAGATAAATAGTCAGTAGGGACTGATGAGTCTCATCAAAACGCCTCCATCCGACACAACATCCCACTGGCGATTTTGGACACCTCGGCAGGAACCAACCCACCTCTCTGGTCATGACAGTCTGGTCAGCAGATGTGCGCCTCAGGACCTACTAAGAAGAGAGTCACAAATCCCTACTATCCTTCACTTCATTATGGCTCACCTGTTTCGCTCCCAACTTTGGGGCTGGCCTATAGCTTCTGGTTCTCTTGCCCTTTCCTGCGGATGCTTTCACCTTCTCCACTTCCAGGTCGTATGCATACTTAGTTCTTCATTTCTAATAAAGGGCTGGAGTGTTGATTCTGCAGGCTCTGGTGACTCCATGTCCAACTTTCTTCATTCTGTAGCTTCCCATCTTCATCTCTTTCGGAGAGCTTGGATGTTTCAAGAAGCATCTCATCATGGAACATCAGTCTTGAATGCTTCTCAGCCTCGCTACCTCTTCTCTGAGCTCCTCCACTTGTTTCCTGAGAACTTTGCATTTAGGCATCCTGCACATGGAACCTGTCCTTAAACTGCCATTGGGATCTCTCTCTGGACAGATGCAGAAGCTGTAATGGGGCAACAGCTTTGGTAATACGATTTTTCCCAGCTATTGTTCAGTTGGTGGAGCTTTGGTACCTGTTGAAGTGAAAAAGAGGACCTATCAAAGTCACTACCTGTTCCTCAGCTGCCCTTTAAAAGAAAAAAGCAGTTAACCTCTTTTAGGTGTGGTTCTAATGGCAGTGTTCTAAGTCCCTGGGTATAGGCAATTGGGGAGTTGCCCTATAAAGCAACGGGGTAGAGCGGGGGTAGGTGGGAGCTAGGGTGAGTAGGGAGGGATCTAATACCTGATGAGTTAGAGGCTTCAAAGAGCTATCTGGGAATGGGCAGCTGGAACAAAACAAAATGAACTCTATCTGACAGAGTTTTGCCCAACACCACAAAAAAATCCCCCCTTTGCAGTAGAGAAAAAGAATTAGCTTTCTAAAATGAAAACAAAAGCCCCTTTAAGAGCTTTTGGACAGAGAGTTTGTATTTCAAAGTCACACAGAATTACCCTGTCTGCAAATGCAGTCCCTGTTAGGAATGCCAGTACTTGCAAGGCCCCATAGACCCTTATACAGCAGTGCCTAGCTACTTAGCAAGCTAATCAAGGATCACTGACAACCAGGGGCAGCTCAAGGCAATCTACTGCCTAAGGCGAGGGATGAGATGGCGCCCCACCCCCCAGAGGAGGGGGGGGCTCTTTCTCAAAGCTCCAGTCAGGCGCTGAACCAAACCAAAAAGCTGATTAGATAATGTGGAGGAAATGCAACATTTTTGCACACCAAGGAACTAAAAGAAAGAGCAAGAACCACAGTTATAATTTGGTTTATAAAACCAAATTATAACTTATTTTTATTTTGTTGTTATAAACTGCGTTAAGGTTCTTGCTTTTTTCTTTTTGAACATATATTTTGCATTCAAAGAACCCCCTCCCTCAACAATGGTGTGCAGAGCAGAAGTAGGACATTCACCCACAGGACTCAATATCTTAAAAAAAAAATCTGATTAGAAAAGGTTCAGAGAAGAGCCACCAAAATAGTAAAGGGGATGGAAGGAAACTCCTATGAAGAAAGGCTAAAAAGGTTAGGGCTCTTTAACCTGGAAAAGAGACGGCTGAGGGGGAGATATGATAGAAGTCTATAAATTATTGAACGGAGTGGAACGGGTAAACGTAGATCGATTGTTTACGTTATCAGAATATAGAAACACTAGGGGACATGCAATGAAGCTACAGGGTAAACTATTTAAGACTAATAAGAGAAAATATTTTTTCACTCAACGTGTAATCAAACTCTGGAATTAGTTACCGGAGGATCTAGTAAAGGCTGTTAGTGTACTGGGTTTAAAACAAGTTTGGACAAGTTACTGGCGAAACATCCATAAACCATTATTAAGAAGGGACCATTGATATCAATGCTTTACCCAGAACAAGCATTGCGGAACCTGTGTCTTTTGGGGAAACTGCTAGGTACATATGACCTAGATTGGCCACTGTTGGAAACAGGATACTTGGTTTGATGGACCATGGTCTGACCCAGTATGAAAAAAAAATATATATATATCATCTCACTAACAATAAACATTCTCCAGTACCAGGCATATTGTGAATTAATACAAAACCCTACAACAAAGTAACTGAGGATATGTAAAGCAAACCTACCATACCATACCATATCTGCACCAACTTCCAAAACTCGCATAAGCCCCTACCCAAAAAAAGCATAACTGTAAATATGGCAGTGGGCCCTGGAACATCCAAACACCTATTTGAAAAGCTGAACAATTCAGATTACTACAGTACAGATCCTTACATACAAACTCTATGTTAACATAACACCTGGCCTTAGCCACAAAAGCAGAACACGGACCCTCATCAAAGTACAGAATAAGTGACCATAACCAAATAATAAATATATGTAGATAAAAATTAAACTGAAACCCCAAAAAGTCAGATTCTGCATACAATGCAATGCCAGAGAAATAGAAAGAGATGCATTTCCCTGTACTTCATAAAATATGAAGATAGCACCAAGATTGTTCATTAAATTGAAAATAAAATTCTTTTCTACTTTATTGTCTGACCATTTTCTTTCTTGGATCATGCTGGTGCCAATCTGAGGTTTCTGCTTTCCTCCACCTCCTAGTGCCCCCCCTGTCTACTTCCTCCCAAGGGCGGCATGAACATGATGCAGAGCCATGTGCGGAGATTCATTGCAGCATTATTTGCATAATTTTTTTTTTTTTGTGCCATCAAGTCAATGTTGACTCATAGTGACCCAGCTACCTCTGAGTTTTCTTGGCAATGTATCACCAGAAGTAGATTGCCAGCCTTTTCTTCCGAGGCAAAACCTGCCCTAGAAGCCTTAAATTTTGAATTTCTGAGGTAATGGAGGGTGAAAGTGGACTTACTCATGGCAGAAGCAAGATCTGAACCCTGGTTTCCGATGCCTGCAGTTCTAAATGGCAGGCTTCACCTCGTACCAAGATTTCAGTTTCTCTTTTAGTACCCGATAGATTCCTAGAAGTGTGCCGTATGTACTGGCAGGCATAGCACTGCTAACCTTAATTGACCCCACCATGTATCATAATGGCAAAAGTGACTAGGTAAGAAACGTGTTTTACAGGGAAGCCAAAAATTAATTCTCCTCCGCCATGAAAATAAACAGGAATGTCATGTTTTTGTTTCATTTTTTACCCCAGCTGCTGCCAGAATGATTTTCAAGCACTTCACGAAGTGCAACTGCTACAAAAAGAAAACCATCTCTCCCTCTTCTCTCTGCATCTCATTCCCCAACCCCCCAAAAATCTGGAACCAAATGCCCATGGATAACTGCTAAGTTTTCTTCCTGGTGCTATGTTCTAGATAAGCTCATGCTGGATGAATCCTTCCCTTGCCACCTCCACTCCCCTCCTTCTTCTACACAGAGTGAGCTCAGTAACTGTGCAATTCTTAAAATTCTTAAAACCTTACGCCTGGAACAAACTACCTGTGTCTGTACGCCAGGCACCTTCTCTAACCCTCTTCAAATCTAGGCTGAAAACTCACCTCTTTGCTGCTGCTTTTGGATCTTGACTCACCTGATCTCCTTTTTCTTTTTCTTTCCCCCTTGTTTTATCCCCGCCTACACCTTCTGTGTTTGTCTTGACTAGATTGTAAGCTCTGATGAGCAGGGACTGTCTCTTACTTGTCTGTGCAGCGCTGCGTTCGACTTGTAGCGCTATACAAATGCTCAGTAGTAGTAGTAGTAAAATAAAGATTAGCCCAGCAGCCGCTCTTGGCTTTGCAGATGGTTGATGCCTTTTGTGTGTGAGAGAGATCTTTCAATCAAATGCATTCACTGCACAAGTAACATTCTGTGTGGTTGATAACCCATGAAAAAAAAACACATAAAAATAGAGAATAAAAAGAATGTCTTATTAAAATAAAATTTAGAAGAGATTTGTTATCACTTTGCTGGTCCTGGTAACTTTTCATTGTACCTAAAAGGAAGCAGAGGGATTGATGCAGACCAGGAATGCTCCCAAATCCCATCCAAAGGATAGGAGGGGGGGGATGAATCTGAGGCCCAGCAGATACTCTTGCTCTGTGTGAGTGATCTTCAGTTCAAATAAAAACCAAGCCGTTGCAGAGCCTTCCCGCTTATGAGGAGCCGCCCGTGCAGATGCATCCCGCCCACAAAGGAAGTTACATTAACAGAAACGGAAGGCTTTGCACCGGCTTGGTTTTTATTTAAACTGAAGATCGCTCGCACAGCCGCAGCTGCCGCCCGCCACCGTAGCCAGAGAAAAGAGAGGGTGAATCTGCTGCTGTTGAGAAGCGGACTCGGCAGTGGAAGCAACTTGAACGTTTAGTTTTATTTTTTTTAAACTTCTGAAGGCGGAGTGAGGCGGCTGTCTTGGGGGCATTTTTGCCACCTTCAAAACTTCATGCCACTCTTTATAGAGTCGCCCCTGCTGACAACTGATAAAGTCAGTGGCTTCGAAGAGCTAGCGTGAATGGATAGCTAGAACAAAATACATTGAACTCTATCTGACAGAGCTTTGCTCAACACCACGAAAAAAATTCCCCTTTTGCAGAAGAGAAAAATGAAAACCAAAACCCCTTTAGGAGCTTTCAGGCAGAGAGCTCATATTTCATAGCCACACAGAATTATCGTGCACATTATTGAGCAATAGCAAAATGTCATGGGATAGGAGGCAGTGTAGTATTGTGGATCAGAAACTGGTTAAAAGATAGAAGGCAGAGAGTAAGGCTAAATGGCCAATTTTCCCAATGGAGAAAAGGAAATAGTGGGGTACCCAAGGGATCTGTGCTGGGTCCGCTGCTTTTTAACATATTCATAAATGACCTGGAAATGGGAATAATGAGTGAGGTGATCAAATTTGCAGATAACACAAAATTATTCAAAATTGTTAAAACCCAAGAGGATTGTGGAAAATTGCAAGAGGACCTTGATAAATTGGAAAACTGGGCATCAAAATGGCAGATGAAATTTAATATGGACAAGTGCAAAGTTATGCACCTAGGAAAGAACAACCCAAACTATGGTTACAGGATTCAAGGTTCCATATTAGGAACCAACACCCAGGAAAAAGATTTAGGCGTCATCGTGGATAACAGTTGTTAAAACCCTCCGCCCAGTGTGCAGCGACGGCCAAGAGAGCAAATAGAATGCTAGGTATCATAAGGAAAGAAATGGAGAATAAAACAAAGGATATTATAATGCCTCTGTATCATTCCATTGTTCAAATGCACCTTGAATATTGTGTGCAATTCTGGTCACTGTATCTTAAGAAGGATATAGTGAAATTAGTAAAGGTACAGAGAACGGCCAGTAAAATGGTAAAAGGGATGGAAGAATACCCCTATGAGGAAAGGCTTAAAAGGTTAGGGCTCTTCAACTTGGAAAAGAGAAGGCTGAGAGGAGATATGATAGAAGTCTATAAATTAATGAATGGAGTAAAATGGGTTAACATAGATCGGTTGTTTACATCATCAAAAAGTAGAAAGGCTAGGGGACACACAATGAAGGTACAATGTAACCCATTTAAGACTAATAAGAAAAAATATTTTTTCAATCAACAAGTAATTAAACTCTGAAATTCGTTACGGAGGAGGTAGTAAAAGCTGTTAGCGCACCTGGGTTTAAAAAAGGTTTGGACAAGTTCCTGGAGAAAAGAGCCATAAACCACTATTAAAGATGACCCAGGAAATCCACTGCTTTACTGCAGGACGAACATTTTGGAAGCTATAGACTTTGGGTACCTGCCAGGTACTTGTGACCTGGATTGGCCACCGTTGAAAACAGGATAAGGGGCTTGATGGACCTTGGTCTGACCCAATTAGGCATTTCTTATGTTCTTATGTTCACTCGTTGAAGATAAAAGCATTTCTCCAGATAAAGACATTCCAGAGTCAATTGTATTCTTAATTATCCATCCATTCCTTCAAACACCTGAATCTGGATAACTGCTAGTAACTTATTAAATGACTGCATATACTACTACTACTACTACTGAGCATTTATATAGCGCTACAAGTAGTACGCAGCGCTGCACAGACAGGTAAGAGTCAGTCCCTGCTCATCAGAGCTTACAATCTAGTCAAGACAAACACAGAAGGTGTAGGCAGGGATAAGGCAAAGGGAAAGAAAAAGGAGATCAGGTGAGTCAAGATCCAAAAGCAGCAGCGAAGAGGTGAGTTTTCAGCCTGGACATGAAGAGGGTTAGAGAAGGTGCCTGGCGTACAGACACAGGTAGTTTGTTCCAGGCGTAAGGCGCAGCAAGGTGAAAGGAGCGAAGTCTGGAGTTAGCAGTAGAAAAGAAGGGCACAGATAGAAGCAGTTGGCTAGAAGAGTGGAGTTCCCAAGGGGGGTTGTAAGGAGAGATAAGAGAAGAAAGGTAGTGAGGAGCCGCAGAGTGAATGCATTTATAGGTCAGCAGGAGAAGTTGAACTGGAAGCGGAAATGGATAGGGAGCCAATGAAGTGACTTGAGGAGTAATATGGGCACGACGAGACTGGTGGAAGATTAGCCGCGCAGCAGAGTGTTGAACAGATTGAAGGGGAGAGAGATGATACAAAGGGAGACCAGCGAGTAGTAGGTTACAGTAGTCAAGACAGGAGGTGATTAAGGAGTGAATAAGCGTTCTAGTAGTGTGTTCAGAAAGGAAAGGGCAGATTTTGCTGATGTTATAGAGAAAGAAACGGCAGGTCTTAGCTATCAGATGGATATGTGTGGAGAAGAGAGAGAGGAGTCAAAGAACCCCCAGATTGCGGGCTGAGGAAACAGGAAGGAGTACAGAGTTATCTACAGAGACTGAGAAAGGAGGAAGAGAAGGGGAGGTTTTAGGGGGAAAGATAAGAAGTTCCAGTCTTGATCATGTTCAGCTTCAAACGGCGGTGAGACATTCAGGCAACAATGTCAAAAAGGCAGGCAGAGATCTGGGTCTGGATTGCAGGAGATATTTCAGGCGTAGAGAGGTAGATCTGGGAGTCATCAGTATACAGATGGTACTGAAAGCCATGGGAAGAGATAAGCGCACCAAGGGACTGGGTATATAGAGAGAAAAGGAGCAGACCCAAGACAGATCCTTGGGATACACCAACTGGGAGCGGGGTAGCAGAGGAGAAGGAGCCACCAGAACACACCCTGAAAGAGTGATGGGAGAGATAGGAGAACCAGGATAGTACAGAGCCTCTAAAAACCAAGCGAGGACAGGGTATCGAAACATGTATAGACCAGGTTTTCACAGATACTGACTTGTTTCAATCATTATGTAAGTAATTTCCAGAATCGGAGAAGACTGAAAGTTTAGTAGCTGAGGATGGTTTGGATGAGCCACTTGTTATTGTGATAGACAGTGAGCAGTTACAGGAGGTAAGAAGTGATACTGCCAGGGACAAGCTTAAGAACATAAGACCTGACACAGTGGGTCAGACCAAAGTTTCATCAAGTCCAGTGTTCTTCCAACAGTGGCCAAGCCAGGTCACAAGTAACAAAATTAGCCAGTTCCATGCTACCTATCCAAAGGATAAGCTGTAGTTTTCTGTTGGACTGCCTTAATAACAGTTTTTGAACTTTTCCTCCAGGAATTTGCCAAACCTTTTTTTAAACCCAACTACATTACCTGCTTTTACTACATCTGCCAGCAGTGAGTTCCAAAGACTAATGATACGTTGAAAGAAAGAATATTTTCTTCTAAACTGCTTTAAATATACTATTTTGTAGCGTCCTCCTACTTCTTGTATTTTTTGGAAGAGTAAACAATCATTTTGCATCTACCAATTCCATGCCACTCAGGATTTTATAGACCTCTGTCATATTTTCCCTCATCTGTCGCTTCTCCAGGATGAACTTCCCTAACCTTTATAGTCTTTCCTCATAGGAGCGTCATTCCATCCCTTTTATCATTTTGGTTGCCCTTCTCTATCTTTTCTAATGCCACTATTTCTTTTTGGAGATATGAGAACTAGAACTGCACACAATACTCAAAGTGTGGTTACACCGTTTAGATAATGTAATGGAGAGTGTGACTTTTTACCTTCTGGTTTACCCTCAACCTCATTTCCAGCAGCAGCAACCCCAAGGATGCATGAGGAGATCCTCCAAAAAATCAAAAATGAGTAGGCATTTTACAGTGCTTGAAGATTAGTGCTTCACAGAATAGATTCATTGTCGGAGATCCAGTAGGTGAAGTCTCCCAAGACAATAAAGTATTGCACCAGTGATTGCCCTGCATTATGTTCTTTTTATGGTTGCTTTCTTTTATCTTGCTTTCTTTTCATTTGATTTTATTTAATAATTTATATTATCTGTCAATGATAAGTAGCTGTGTTTTGTTTTAATTTTTATGTCTTTGTTAATTCTGAATTTGGAATGGATTATTTTCTTATTTTATCTATATTGCATCTTCCTCGTATACCTTGAAAGGTGGTTCATCAAATGAAGTAAACATAAATATAATGCAAATAATGATTCACCTCTATGATTTTTCTTTTGCTTTTTTTAAAAAATTCTTTATTTAAAAGTTGTATACATTTACAAGCATCTACTTGTTCATGGAAAAACATACGAGATCAAAGTAGCAATGGAATTAAAAGAAGAAAATATTATTAAAGATTATTAAATATATATCAGTTCTGTGTTCTGAGTGGAGGAGTAGCCTAGTGGTTAGAACACTGGCTTGGTAACCAAGCAACCAGGGTTCGATTCCCACTAGCACTCCTTGTGGCCTTGGGCAAGTCACATACCTTCCACACCTTCCATTCCTCTCTAAGCTCCTTGAAAAGATCGTCTTTGCACAGCTTTCGCACCATCTCGATTCCACCAATTACCTTAACCCCTGTCAATTAGGCTTCCGGCCAGGTCACAGTGTTGAAACTATCCTCCTTGCTTTCACTAATTCCCTGCATGTGGCACATGATCGTGGTGACATTTCAGTAGCGGTAGCACTTGACCTTTCAGCGGCTTTCGACCTGGTCGACCACTCCCTTCTTCTAGCTCGTCTCCATGAAGCTGGTCTTCATGGCACTGTCTACAGGTGGTTTCATTCTTTTCTCTACGCCCGATCAGCCTCAGTCCTTTCTGCCTCTTCCTCTACGCCGCCTTCTGCCCCCTTCTTTACCCTGTGGGGTCCCCCAGGGTTCTGTCTTGGCTCCTCTTCTCTTCAATCTCTTCTTGGTGCCCCTCACACTGGTAATCCAGCAATTCGGGATCTCTGCCTTTTACTATGCGGACGATATTCTTCTCCTTCACCACACGTCCCCCTCCCATCCCGATCTCACTCCTTTTAAATAGCTGCCTCACAGCCGTCACTCACTGGTTGACCCAGAACTGCCTTCACCTCAATCTTGCCAAGACCACTGCCATCTGGTTTCCTCACGGTCATCCTTCCCCCTCTCTAGCTCTGTCCCTTTCCAACACTCCCATATCCTTGGTCACCACCTTTTGCTATCTCGGTGTCCTCTTCGACTCAGACCTAACCTTTCATGCTCATATCTCCCACATCACCAAAACCTCTTTCTATCTTTTACGTCAAATTTGCGCCATTCGTCCCTTCCTCTCCCCTTCCGCCCTCTCCACTCTACTTCTCTCTCTAGTTATGTCCCGGGTCGACTTTTCTAATTCTATCCTAACCGGCCTGGCCTCCTCCCAACTTCACCGCCTTCAGAGAATCCAAAACACCGCAGCTCGCCTTCTCACTCATTCATCCCCTTGTCACCACATAACCCCTCTTCTCATCCATCTACACTGGTTACCTGTTTCCTTTCGCTCCCAATATAAGCTACTCACCCTGGTTCATAAAGCCCTACACACCAGTACCCCACAATATTTAGCTGATCTTATTCATTTTCACACCCCCAGACATACCCCCCGCTCGGTCCATCTAAACCGTCTCACCCGTCCTCCCCCGTCCGCAGCCCCGCTGCCATCCGCCCGCTCCTCAGCTTTTTTCTTCATAGGCCCCGCACTTTGGAACTCCCTTCCCACTTCCCTCCGCCTAGAACCCTGCTACGCAGCATTCAAACAGCTAAAAACCCACCTCTTTTCCCTAGCCTTTAACCTCCCCACCTCCCCTCCCCCCTTGTAGCTCTACTCTCCTTCCTCTGCTGTTCCTTAACCCACTTTGCTTTTATAAATTGTAAATTTCTTTTCCTTTTTCCGGCTTTGTGCCTTGCTTTTATTGGTTTTATTTATTGTAAACCGCTTTGATTTTATTGAAGGGCGGTTAATCAAGTTTTAATAAACATAAACATAACCCTCCCATTGCCTCGGAAGAAAGGCCTGGCAATCTACTTCTGGTGACACTGCCAAGAAAACCCAGGAGCTTCTGGGTTGCCAGGAGTCAGGACTGACTCAAAGGCATACACTGCATATGCATCAGTTCTGTGTCATTATATTAAACCACAAACAAACTGGGACGGGGGGAGAGGAGGGGAAGGAAAAACAAGAAAGATAAGAAAAAGTAAAGGCTTTAGGCACAGATGAAGTCCCAAGCAAATCTTCATTCCTGAGGCACACACAGTTTTGCCTCCATCCTGGGACTCAGGAGTCGAAGCAGATATCTTCTTCACATCAAGCTTGTCATTCGAGTTTATCCTATTTCAATTAAGCTATCTGCTATGATAAAAGAATTGATTCAACTAAGGGAAGAATTAGCTGTAATAAACATAAGAAGGATAGTTACTCACCTGCAACAGATGTGCTTCGTGAACAGCAAGAATAAGTTCTCACATATGGATGACATCCCTCAACGGAGTCCCATTAGGGAACACTCCCCAGCCTCCACCGAAAGCTCCTGGGAGCCTCCACTGTGCATGCACACCTGCCTTCCCACCTGCCACAGCACCATACTATCCTTAGTAAAATACAACAACTAGTAGTCAAAAACAACTCCATGGGAGGTGGGAGGATTGTGAGGACTTAGTCCTGCTATTGCAGAATACCTGCTATAGATGAATAACTATACTTTTTCCGTGAACAAGCAGAAAGAAGTCCTCATATATGAGATTACCAAGCTACAGACTACCAAACACGAAAACAGCCTAACCGGGGCAACAAGAACCGGGAGAAAAAGCATGTGAAGCCCCTCTTCGGGATTTGACCGATTCAACATCCACAGCAGAGATCCACATCAGGACAACTCTTTCAGTAGCCTGGATTGACAAAAGGGCCAGTGGGAGGCATTGAACCTAAGTCCCAAACAGATGCCGGAGAACAGCTTGACCAAAGTTACTATCACGCCAGGAATCCCCATCCAGGCAGTAGTGGGCTGTAAAGATGTGGACAGAGGGCCAATGTGAAGCCCTGGAAAGCACCTCCATGGAGATCAAGAGCAGATTGGCCATGGATGCAGCCATGATCCTGTACATTGTGGGCCGTGACATGACCCTCGAGGCTCAGACCTGTCTGAGCATAGGCAAAGGAAATTAACTCCACTACCAAATGGACAGCATGCACTTGGAGACAGCCATGCCCAGCTTGCTGGGGTCAAAGGAGATGAAATGCGAACTTGTCCCCTCAAGGTAGAAGTCCAACGTGTGCAGCTGGGCCTCTGCCCTGTTGGCATGAGACCTGGGAAAGAAGGTGGGCAAAATCACTGACTGGTTGAGGAGGAAAACTGAGACCACCTTGGGCAAGAAGCACAGTACCACGTGGTTATGTGGAACCTCGTGTACAGTGGGTGACCCACCAAGGTCTGAAGCTCACTGACTTGGCGAGCCGAGGTGAGAGCCACGAGAAAAATGATCCTGCCCCAACACCATATTCAGATCCTACACCACCAGTGGGTACTTAATAGGAGGCTTTATCAGGAGCAGACCCCGCATGAAGCGGGCCACCAGTGGCTGAGCGGAGATGGACTTTTCCTCCAAACAGCGGTGGTAGGCACGCTCAGGTGGACTCGCACTGAGTTGGAATTTAGGCCTGAATTAGAGAGATGCAGGAGGTACTCCAGCAAGTTTTCCAATAATAAGAAGAAGGGATCCAATGCCTTATCAGCACACCAAAGCGAGAACCTCCACCACTTGAAGGCATAGGAGTGGCACGTCGAATCCCTGCAGGAGGCCAGGAGGATGTCAGTCACCTCCCCTGTCAGGTTGAGTTTTGACAGAACTACCTACTCAGCATCCAAGCTGTGAGGGCCAGGGATACAGCAGGGCCCCACCCTCTTGAAAGCTGAGGTTGGGGTCACAACCCAGCTGAAGAGGTTCACAATCAGAGAGTTGAAGCAACAGGGAAAACCATGACTGCCTGGGCCAGTATGGGGCAATGAGTATCATGGTCCTTTTTTCTGCCTGGAGCTTGAACAACTTCTTTGCCACCAGTGGGATTGGGGGGTATGTGTAGAGTAGACCCATGCCCCAATTCAGGAGGAAGGTATTCGAGGCCAGTCTGTCCTTAGAAGCCATGTAGGAACAAAAGCAATCCACTTGAGTATTGTGTGGCATAGTGAAGAGGTCCACTGCCAGAGCCCCACTCCCAAAAGATGCACTCCACCACCCTCTTGTTGAGGGTCCATTCATGGGTCTGGAGAACCCAGCTGAGATGATCCACCAGGATAGTGAGTTCTCCAAAAAGGTAAGTCGCCCTCAGCTCCATGCCGTGGGCAATGGCAAACTTCCAGAGTCACACTGCCTCCCAGCACAGGAGGTACAATCTTGTGCCCCCCTGCTTGTAGACATAAACACTGCCACTTGATTGTCCATCTGAATCAGGACAACCTGGTTGGCCAGGTGTACCTGGAATGCCTTGAGGGTGATCATGATCGCCCGCAGCTCCAGGACGTTTATCCAGTGCAGGCTATCGAAGTGCATGCCCCAGCCCAATTTGGACGTGTTGGTGACAAGCATCAGTGTTGCGGCATCGACTGAAAGCAAGTGACTGGCTATGCTCTCGAGGAAGGTGTCAAAAACCCACCCCCAATGGTGGCTGGGGCATAAGCTGAGTCTTCTGTGACTTGGGACACTGCTGCTGATGCAAAACCTGTGCCTTGGGTTGAGCACCCAGGGGGTTTTGGTAATATCAGTACTTCCGCTTGTAGAAAGGTTTCTTCCCCTGGTGCTTCTTCTTGAAGGATTAGTTGTCTTGCACAAGAGGTGGCAGATTCCTACCTGTTTCATCTCTATCTCGGCAGCTCTCTCCTTCATGGGTTTGCTAGAGGTTCTCGCACGGCATGTCCACCAGCTTGTCCTGGACTCACTTCTTAAGGTCAGAGGATGGAGCCAGGCCAGTTGGTATGGCCCGATGCCCACTACAGCCATCCTGCCCACTGACTGAAAGGCGTCATATGTGGCTCACACCATGTATTTGGAAACTTCCTTCCCGTGGCCTACCAGGGTGTGGAAGGCCTCCAAGAGCTATGCTGGGATGAGGGAGCTAAACACACTGAGGTCCCCTATGATGTCCTTTAAGAACATCCTCATACAGAGCTTGTAGGGAAGGATAAGTGCGACCTGTATGGAGTCCTGGAAGCACCACATCCCAAAGCCATCGAGGGTCCTCTGCTCCCAGCTAGGAGTATCAAAGAGTGGGCCTTTAAGCTCTTAATGCACCACATGGCAGACTCCACCACCAGGAAGTAGTGTGGCAGTGGAGACTTCTCAAACCTGGGGGCCTTTTGCACCTGGTACATGGAGTTGAGTTGGCGGTCTGATGGCCAGCACAGTCATGCTGTTCTCCCACATCTGAAGTTGGAGCTGCTGCAATATTTGATGCATGGGCACCATGACGGCTTCCTTCAATGCTGAGGGATACTGGAGGATCTCCAGTTCCTCAGTCATCAGCTCATCTTCCACCTTGAGAGAGAAGGAGATAGTCTTCGCCATTTCCCAGAAGAAGTCCTGGAAGGACATATCCTCCGTAGGTGACTACTACCTCTTATACGGCCTGGATGGCTCCAAGGGGATGTCAGGGACTCTCTCTTGGAGATCAGCGATTCCTCCTCAGTCTCTCATCCGTTGGAGTCCTATTCTGAGAGGAAGTCAAAGTATCTCTTGGTCTCCTCTCGGCACTGGCGCTGCTCCAGTGGAGACAACAGGTGCCAATGGGACTGGTGACGGTGCTCCCTCAGGCACCTCTGCATCGGGACCTCAAAGCCTGAGACACTGGAAAGGGAGTTTGCAATCAGAACCAGGGTGGATTCCGACTGCTGATCTGACATCCCCAGCGTGGCGAGTAGGGCATGGGTTTCAAACATAGCCTGCACAGTCAGTGGTGATGCCACCAGAACTCATGCAGCCAAGAGAAGCCACCATGTGTGCTTCAAGGGCCCTAAGGTAATCGGTCAACACTGCAGTCTCAGACAGCATCAGGGCCAGTACGATGACTGTGGCCATTGATTCCGGCACCTGTCCCAGGGACCCCATGATAGGGCACTGGGAGATTGCCAGTGCCTCTGGCTGATTCCTCCCACTGGGGCAACCTTTGCAGGTCCCTCCTGGCCATTACCCTTGATGTCATGTCGAGAAGGGCTCCGGTGTTGATACCTGTACTTGGCATAGTTCTCAGACACCCCCTTTGATGCCGATGAGGTAAATGACGAGTCCTTCCAAGGCTCCGACTGGATGTCAATGGAGATCCTTTGTTCCATGGTACTGCAGCCCCTCTGCTCAGAGTGAGTACAGGCACCATATGACGATAATGACTAGGCGGAGCCCTGCAAGATTGTTGATGCCAATGCCGAGGATGTCGAGTCTGACAACCTGAAGAGGGGACTCACACTGCTTCTCCCAGCCCTCGAGGCCCTTCCTGGTCATCTGTAAACACAGATTGCAGGAGAAAAGCTTGTGAACAGGGCCGAGGCATTAGAAGCACCAATTGTGATGGTCGATGACCAAAATGGTGTGTGCACAGTGGGTACACTTTTTGAAACCACTGGCCGGTTTTGACATGACCAGAAAAACAGCCACCACAAGATCAAATGGCTCAATACTGACAAGCGAAAAAAGCCCGGGAAGAAAAGGTGAAAACGTCTCAAGGCGCAAAAAGAGAGAAAAACCCCTGAAAAGGATGATCGGTGGTGGTGAGAGCCGATGCACCGATGACAGGCAGTTAGACTAGCAGAAAACAACAAATCTAAAATGCTGAAGGGCCCAAAAGCACAACTTTTTCCAATGGTGATCAGAAACACGTCCATGGGGCTTTGCAGAAAAAGTAGACTGAGGATAAGATGGCAACGCAGCAGGCAAGAAGGCAGGCATGCATGCGCAATGGAGGCCCCCAAAAGCTTCCGGCAGAAGCCGGGAAGCATTCCCAAGCGGGGCTCCGTCAGGGGACATCATCCACATGTGAGAACTCCTTCCTGCTTGTTCACAGAGAACATAAGATATGCCATACTGGGTCTATCAAGTCCAGTATCCTGTTTCCAAAGGTGGCCAATCCAGGTCACAAGTACCTGTCAGGTTCCCAAAAGGTATCCAAATTCCATGCTGTTTGTCCAATGGGTAAGCTGTGGATTTCTCTGGTCCTCTTTAATAGTGGTTTATGGACTTTTCCACCAGGAGCTTGTCCAAACCTCTTTTAAATTCAGCTACACTAATAGCTTTTACTACATCCTTTGGTAACGAATACTAGAGTTTCATTGCGCATTGAGTGAAAAAATATTTTCTCCAATTAACCTTAGATGTGCTACATTGTAGCTTCACTGTAAATGCCCCCTAGTCTTTCTACTTTTTGAAGGAGTAAATAACCTATCTACATTTACCAATTCTACTCCATTCATTATTTTATTGACCTCTATCATATCTCCTCTCAGTCATCTCTTTTCCAAGCTGAAGAGCACTAATAACCTTTTAATCATTTCCTCATAGGGATATCCTTTCATCCTATTTTTGTCACTCTTCCCTGTACCTTTTCTAATTCTGCTATATCTTTTTTATGATATGGTGACCAGGACTGCACACAATATTCAAGGTATGGTCGTACTATGGAGTGATACAGAGGCATTATAATATCCTTTGTTTTATTCTTCATTCCTTTCTTTATGATTCTCAGTATTGCTTTCTTGGCCACCATTGCACACTGGGCAGAGATTTTCAACATATTAACCAAGGCAACACCTAAATACTTTCCCTGGGTGATAGATCCTAATGTGGGACCTTGCTTTGCTTAACTGTAGTTTGGGTTATTCTTCCCTAAGTGCATAACTCTGCTCTTGTCCACCTTAAATGTCATCTGCCATTTGCACATCCAGTCTCCCAATTTATCAAGGTCTTCTTTCAATATTTTACAATCCTCTTGTGTTTTAAGAACTTTGAATAATTTTGTATCATCTGTAAATATGATCACCTCACTCGTTATTCCCATTTCCAGGTCATTTACCAAACAAATCTCCCCCAAAATACAACACAAGGATAAGGTGGTATACAAAACTGTCTAAATAAATAAATAAACACAAAAACAATCTACTACCACTCCCACAAAGAATCTAATAACCCAGGAATAAATGAATCCCAGTGGGTTCTGGCTGGTTACATAGAGACACCCTTGCATAATATGTCTTCTCTTCCTTAGTAAATGAGGATGCCCCATTAATGGAAATTTAAATAGTCTTTGACAAGAAGGATGACACCCTGTGTACCAGAAATGCCCCAGACAATCAAAAAAATTCAAAAGAGGCATTAACTTGGGAACATATTTAAAAGGGACAGAAAAGGGTCAGATGTTTCCCAGGATCTTCACCCAGCAAGAATACAAACCAGATTGCTAGTGAAGTTGGAGAGGAAAGTAAGGATTCTAAAATTTATGTTGTTATCCATCTGGGAACAAATGATCTGGCTAGAAACAGTACCTCTGCAGTGCAAAGAGACTTCCAAATTTTGGGACAGAGCCTTAAACCCATTGTCAACACTATAGGATTCTCAAAAGTTTCACCTGCTCCTGATAAGGGGGAAGAGAGGCTGCATTACATAACCTGCTTTATTATATCGCTCCAGGCCTATACATAGGTGGCTGGAGCAATAGATGAAACAAAAGGCTATACTGTAATGATGGTCTATACCTTTCTGCAGCAGGAAAAACGATCCTAGGTGAAAAATTCAGACAATATGTAGACAAGCATTTAAATTAAAGAAAGGGGGTGACAGATGGAAAACAAGTTCAGGATGTTTCCCCAAGAAAAAGTATTAAAGTAATGGTAAAAACTAGAAAGAGTCATAATCTTAACTCATACATCAGTAATAAAGGGGAAGGGGAGTCAGGAATAAAACCCATGCAAAGTAGAAGCAAGCCTAAGCCTAACAAAGTCTACTGCAACCAAAGAGAACAAATGCTCACGGTCTAGATAATAAAGATCCAGACCTGGAAGCCCCTGATGTATTTGGACATCATGGCCATTATGGAACCATGGTTTAATAGAGAATGGAATATTAACATACCTGGATATAATCTTTTTTAGGAAGGATGGAGAAGGCAGGAAAGAAGCAGTAGCTGCTTTCTATGTCAAAACAGTATTAAAGCAGCTAAAATGCAGGGGACAGGGAAAAAAAGAACCACTGTAGACTGGTTTGGAAAGAGGAGATGACATTACGATTCACAATGGTGTAGTCTACAGACCTCCAACTGAAATGGAGGAAATGAACAGAGATTTGATTAACATAGTAACTTAGTATATGACGGCAGACAAAGATCAGTATGGTTCATCTAGTCTGCCCAGCAAGGCGGTAAGAGTAAGTGCACCTGCCGCTTCGTGCATGTCACCCCTCACCATGCCTTTGTTTAGGGGATGTACCCACCGCTCCATGTAGGACGCCCCAATTTGTTGAGATATAAGAGATAGTTATTTTTATTTTTATTTATTTACAGGCTCTTTTATACCGTGCTATTCAACATCAGTGCGGTTTACAGTGAACATAGAAACTACACATTTCCTTGGGTACTCTGTGTTTACAATGAACAGGAATTAAAAACTTGGATAACTTGGGGTAACTATTTACAATCATGCAATAAGGTAGGTTTCACCTCATCGGTATTTTGATTTTATCCTGTTGCTTTAAAGGGATCCACTGTGTCCATCCCATGCCATTTTGAATTCTGTCACTGCATTTGCACCCACCACTTCCATCAGGAGGGCATTCCAAGCATCCACCACCCTTTTCAATGAAAAAGTATTTCCTGACATTGCCTTTCAGTTTACCCCTTTGCAGATTCATATTATGCCCTCTAGTTTTACAGCTTCTCTGTCTGTGGAAGAGGTTTGTTTGTTCATTAATACTCTTAAGTATTTAAAGGCCTGAATTTTATCTCCCCTGTCCCTCCTCTCCTCCAGATTGTACATATTTAGGTCTTCAAGTCTCTTCTCATACATCTTCTGATGCAGGCTCCAAATCATTTTGGTCACCTTCCTCTGAACCATTTCCAGTCTTTATATATCCGTTGCAAGATACGGTCTCCAAAACGGAATACAATATTCCAAGTGAGGCCTCACCAGCGACTTGTACAGTGGCATTAGTACCTCTTCCTTTCTGCTGGTAATTCATCTCTGTATGCATCCCAGCATCCTTCTGGCTTTTGTCACACTTTTTCACCACCTTGAGATCCTCAGAAACAATCACTCTGAGGTCCTTCTCCTGGTCCATGAACACCAACCTCTCGCCCCCTATCGTATACATTTCTCTTGGATTTCTGCTTCCCAAGTGCATGACACTGCACTTCATCACATTAAATCTTAACTGCCAGGCCTTAGACCATTTCTTCCAGCTTTTGTAGATCTTTCCTCATGTTATCCACTCCCTCAGGGGAGTCCACTCTGTTGCAGATTTTTGAGTCATCTGCAAAAAGACAGACTTTTCCATTCAGTCCTTCAGCAATATCACTCACAAATATATTGAACAGTACCGGTTCCAGGACTGAACCCTGGGGCACTGGCTAATCACCTTCCTTTCATCCGAGTGAGTTCTGTTTACCATCACCTTCTGTCATCTGTAAGTCAACCAATTTCTGAACCAGTTTGCCACCTTGGGACCCATCCACAAGCTGTTGAGTTTATTGATAAGCCTCCTATCTAGGTAGATCACATCCATCGCGTGTCTTTGATCACCTAGTCAAAGAACGCAATCTGGTTTGTTTGGCAAGATCGTCTTTGATAAAACCATGTTGTCTCAGATCATGCAACCTGTTGGTTTTGAGAAAGACTACTATTCGCTCCTTCAGGAGTGCCTCCATTACTTTTCCCGCCATCGAGGTAAGGCTTATCGGCCTGTACTTGTCACTTCTTCCCTATTGCCACTTTTGTGAAGAGGTACCACATCAGCCCTTCTCCAGTCCTGTGGCACTTCTCCTGTCTCCTAGGATCTATTAAAAACATCCTTTAATGGCCCTGCAAGAACCTTGCTGAGCTCTTTCAATATCCTGGGATGTATCCCATCTGGTCCCATGGTCTTGTCCACTTTCAGTTTTGCAAACTGTTCTAACACATCAACTTCTGTGAATGGTGTTTTATCTACTCTATTCCCATTTGTATACTTAACAACAACAACAACATATTGTCAATCACAGGTGGTCCTTCTCCAGGATTTTCTTTAATAAAAACAGAAAAGTAGTGTTTGTTTAGTTAGCATTTTCGCTTTTTCAGTGTTACTTTCCACAAATCCATTCCTGGCACATTTGAGTCCTGCAATTCTACCTCTGATTTTCCTCCTCTCCCAAATACAGTATGCCTGAAAAAGGTCTTGTCACCACACTTCACATCTTTAGCCATCTTTTCTTCTGCCTTGGATTTTGCTATCCTTATTTCTCTTTTTGACTATTTTAGTTTTATCCTGTATTCTTTTCTGTGTTCCTCTGCGAACTTCTGAATTTTGTGAAAGCTGTGTTTTTTGCCTTCATTTGTGCAGCCACTTCTTTGGAGAACCAAATAGGTTTCCTTTTCCTCTTACTTTTATTTACTTTCCTTACATATGCATCTGTTGCCCATTTTATTGCCTCCTTTAGTTTAGCCCACTGCAATTCCACTTCCCTTATCCCCTCTCATCCTGCCAACTCCTCCTTCAGATTCTTGGCCATTTTACTGAAGTCAGCGTTTTTGAAGTCTAGGACTTTGAGCTTGCTGTGATTGGACTCCGCCTTGGCTTCTATTTCAAACCACACTGTGTGATGATTGCTGCTGCTCACCTGGGCACCCACCTGGATATTCAACATGCTATCTCCATTGGCGAGTACTAAAACCAGCATCAAGCTTTCCCTGTTTGTAGCGCATCTTGGAAGGCATCCACAATTTTTTAACTTCTTTCCAGATTTGCAGAAAGAATACTCCAATCCACATTGGGTAGATTAAAGTCACCCAATATGATCACTTCCCACTTCATGGCTACCTTTGCAATATCAATAATCAATTCGCTATCCATTTCTTCGGTTTGAGTTGGAGGCCTGTAGATTACACCAGTATGAATGACAATACCATCTCCTCTGTCCAACACAATCCACAGTGCTTCTTCTTTTCCCTATGTCCCCTGTATTTTAGCAGTTTTAATATTGCTTTTTACATACTGTATAGGGCTACTCCTCCTCCTTTGCTGCCCTATCTCTTCTAAATAGATTATAGCCAGCTATGGCTATATCCCATTCATGCGGCTCGTTAGACCATGTTTCTGTAATGGCCACAATGTCCAAGTCCTTTTCCACCATTAGGGCTTCCAGGTCAGGACCTTTGTTGGCTAGGCTTTGAGCATTTGTGCTCATTGCTTTCCAGCATTTGTTGACTGGCTTGCCTGTATTTTACATGGATTTTGTTTTGCACGCCTCTTTCCACTTGTTATTGATGTGTGGAAAGCAGCTGTTTCCAATGTTATTTTTTTTACTGTGAGTGATGTCCTGAATTTGTCCTTTTCCATCCATCACCCCCTTTCCCTGCTTGTTAATCTCTACTGATCTTTCATAGTCTGTTCTTCAATCTGGTCTCATGGGCTTCAGTATATCCCCACTGCCATACTTGTCCTTAACATACATGGATTTTCTAGCCATAAAGATTCCAGATTGTAGTTTGTTTCATGCTGAATTTTTATCCTGCTTCACTCTATGCTATTCCAAATATATATTGCGACCCTCTACCAGTTTGGTCTGCCCAGAAATTTTGATACAGTTTGTACCCTGGAATTAGAGTTCCGTGGTCTATCCTCTTCAAGTCCATTATCTTCATTTAGTGTCATACATTTTAACTATCCAATAATTTTTTTTAGACTTTTGGCATTTGCAACCTAATTCATATAAGGAATCAGTATAAATAATATTCATTCATATTTGTTTGCTCTGTATTTCAATCCATCTGAGCTTACGCCTGCTCAAGGTATTGTGGCACCCCGAGTCAACTTTTGCTTTTGTGCCTCCATCTTTGGGCAAATCATTTGGTTTTAGCAGTGCAAGTAGGGGTAAATTTTCAGCTAGAACAATCACCATTTTAAGTGATAATGCCACTTTCCTTTGTCTCTCATCCTATCCAAAGTACACTATCCCTTTCAACTGTCTCCCAAACCCGCCATGTCTGACAAATTACCATCTCTCCCCATATATCTGCACTCAGTGTTACAGCCCTAATCATACCACTTCCCCAATCACCTAGTCCCCCATTGCCCTCCTAATTCCTTATCAATTTCTTATTTCCTACTATTCACCCATCTAATCCCTAAATCACTACCATCCTACCAAATATCGAGCTCTCATTCACAATCTGTATAACTGATTGCACACATTTCCATACCCCCAGCATTTGGCCTATTGCCTCTTTCTCCTCCTTTCTCCTCCTTTCCCAGCATCCGCTATCCTTGCCACACCTCTATACCACCTTTTCCCCTTCCTCAGCATTCATCCTTTAATTCTTTCCCTAGTATACTTTTAAATACGTCTGTGGTATAAATGTACTGGAGGTGGCCCTCTTTCAATTGAAAGGAAGCTCTGAGATGAGGGGTCATAGGATGAAGATTAAAGAGGAAAGACTCAGGAGTGACCTAAGGAAATATTTATTTACTGAAAATATGGTGGATGTGTGGAAGAGCTTCCCAGTGGAGGTGGTGGAACTGAGAACTGGGACAAGTACAGGAGATCTTTGGTGGAAAGGAAGGGATTGCAGAGCCTAATAGTTCTTATAGATGGGTGACCTGAATAGGCCTTATGATCCTTATCTGTTATTGTTTTCCCAGGAATGCCAGTACGGACTTAACTGCAATGCAAGGTAATACTCTGCCTGAAAGCTCTCAAAGGGGTTTAGGTGATATTTTTTTAAGAAATAATTCTCAAAGGGGTTTTGCTGTTCTTTTTTAAATGCTAATTCTTAAAGGGATTTTGCTTTTCATTTGTAAAGCTAATTCTTAAAGGAGTTTTGCTGTTCATTTTTAAAAGCTAAGTCTTTTTACTATATTGCAAACGGAGAATTTTTTTTTTTGTTTTCTTGTGGTGTTGGGCAAAGCTCTGTCAGTTAGAGTTCATTGTCTTTGTTCTAGCTACCCATTCACAGCTAGATCTTTGAAGCCACTGACCTCATCAGGTGTTAGGTCCCCCACTACCGACCCCAACACTCACCCACCCCATGTGAGCATTCTTGCTTTAAAGGGCAACTCCCCAATTAGCTACACATAGGGACATAGACAAACACTGTTAGAATTTATTTTTATTTATTTAACTATATTTATATCCCGCTTTTCACTGGGTCAAAGCGGCGCTACACTCAAGGGTGGGAATAATTAAGTATAAGGGTGGGGCCATCACCAGGTAGGCAACATTGATGATTTCGACATAGGACAGACTTTAGACATGGACAGTATAGTTCAGTTTTCTATCAGAAGTCCATAGTGGGTGTGATCAGGGGTTGGCGCACTTTCCGGTGTTAGTTGCTTTGAAGAATTCTAGAAATAGGATGGTTTTTAGCTTTTAGCTTTAAGAATACACTTAAAGAGGTTAACTGTTTTTTCTCTTAAAGGATAGTTGAGGAACAGGTATGTACTTTGGTAGGTCTCTCTTTTACTTCAATAGGGACCAAAGCTACATCAAATAAACAATGGCTGGGAAAAATCATATTGGCAAAACTGTTGCCCCCGTTACAGCTTCTGCCTCTGTCCAGAGATCCCAATGCCAGTTGAAGGACATGTTCCAATTGCAGGATGCCTGCACATGGAACTGGTCCTAAGAAATAGAGGAGCTTAGGGAAGACGTGGCAAGGCTGAGAAGCATTTGGGACAGTGAGATATATATTGATGAGATGCTTCTTGAAGCATCCAAGCTTTCTGACAGAGGTGAAGATAAGAGGCTACAGAAGAAAGAAGTTTGGACACGCGTCACCAGAGCCTGCCGTATCAAAACTCCAACTCCTCCAATCCTTGAATTGAAGAATCAGCATGCAGCCCTGGAAGTGGTGGAGGTGGAAGCATCCCAGGAAAGGGAAGAACCACAGCTCGAGCACCCAAAGTTGCAGAATCAGTCACCACAAGGAAGCGAAGGGTAGTGGAGGCTGGTGACTCTCTTCTGAGGGGTACTGAGGCATCCATCTGCTGACCAGACTTGATGTCCAGAGAGGTATGATGTCTGCCAGGTGCCAAAATCCGAGATGTTATGGAGAGTTTGTTGAGACTCATCAAGCCCACTGACTATTACCCAATGTTGCTCATCCATGCTCTCACAAATGATACTGCCAGGTATCCCTCTGAGCATATCAAAAGTGACTACATGGCTCTGGAACAGAGGGTGAAGCAGATAGGGGCAGAGGACTGGAGAGAGGCACATGTGATCCCTTTACACAAAATCAGAATTAAGGATGACATTGAGAACTACAGGCCAGTTAGTCTAATCTCTGTGGTTAATAAATTATTGGAAAGGCTACTAAAGGAGAGAATACTGAGGTTTCTGGCATCCAAAGGATTGCAGGATCCGAGGCAGCATGGATTCATCAGAGGCGGATCTAGTTAGACAAATCTGATTGATTTCTTTGACTGGGTGACCAGGGAGCTGGACCGAGGAAGAGCCCTAGATGTGGTGTATTTAGATTTCAGTAAAGCTTGACACCGTTCCACACAGGCAACTTATAAAAACTCTGAGCACCCTAGGGATGGACCCTAAAGTTACTGCTTGGGTTGGAAATTGGTTGAGTGGGAGGCGACAAAGATACAGGTAAATTGAGCTCGCTCTGAGACTGGGAGACTGGGCGAAGGAGGTTACCAGTGGTGTGCCGCAGGGATCTGTCCTTGTTCCGATTCTGTTTAACATCTTTACTAGTGATATTGCGGAAGGACTGTGTAAGGCTTGCTTGTTTGAGGATGATACCAAAATCTGCAAAAGAGTAGACCACCCAGAAAAGTGTAGATAACATGAGGAAGAATCTAGCTAAGCTTGAAGAATGGTCTAGAATTTGGCAAACTGAAATTTAATGCTAAAAAATGCAGGGTCATGCATTTGGGCTGCAAAAGTCCAAAAGAGATGCACAGTGTAGGGGATGAGGTACTTATGTCAACAAAACAAAAACGGGACCTGGGTATAATTGTGTCTGATGATCTTAAAGTAGCTAAACAGGTAGAAAAGGCGACTGCGAAAACTAGGAATGGCCAGCAGAAAAAATGAAGTGATAATGCCTCTGTATAAGTCTCTGGTGCGACCTCATTTGGAGTATTGTGTGCTATTCTGGAGACCGCAGCTTCAAAAGGATATAAGCAGGTTGGAGTCTGTGCAGAGGGTGGCTACTAAAATGGTTAGTGGTCTTCATTATAGAGCATATAAGGACAGACTTAAAGATCTTAATATATATACTTTAGAGGAAAAGTGAGATAGGGGAGATATGATAGAGACATTTAAATATCTCCATGGCATAAATGCACATGAGGATCTCTTTCAACTGAAGGCAAGCTCTGCTATGAGGAGACATAGGATGAGAGTGAAAGTGGATAGACTCAGAAGTAATATGTGGAAATATTTCTTTATGGAAAGAGTGATAGATGCGTGGATTAGTCTCCTAGTGTAGGCTGTGGACACGAAGACAGTATCTGAATTTAAAAAAACATGGGACAAATACAGAGAAACTCTAAAGATAAAATGGGACTACTGTAGTTGACATGAAAAGGCAGACTAGATAGGCCATGTGGTCTTTTTCTGCCATTTTGTTTCTATATTTCTATGTTTCTAAACATACGGAATTTCAGGTTCCTTTTCTTAAAGAAAAATGTCATCAACCATTCCTTATCAGATATTAAAGCAAGAGTAACAAACAATGTAGCAGACGTTATAACTTCTTCTTGAGGGTATTCCAGTACTATAGTTAAGTTAAGAACATCAACTTGTGTCAATCTCAGGAGTATTTGACTTCTTGGTTGAGGGAAGGTAGTAAACCTTAGCTAATGATGAAAGTGAGTCCACTGGAATCCCCAGGTTAACAGTAAGATATAGGCGAAACATATCCCTAGCCGAAACTAGAGAGGTTCTGGGGAAATTCATCAGTCTCAAGTTAGTAGCCCTAACTGAGTTCTTCAATAATTCTAACTTCCCCTTGAGTGCAAGAGAATCCTTCATAAAGGAATCTGAATGACCTTCCAAAGTTTTGACCTGAGCCTGAACAGCAGACAAGAGTTTTGCATAGAGAGTACTTTACAACGTTTTCTTCTACAGCCACACAGTTCCTCTGCACTTTCTGCATTAGAGACCTGAGGGACCAGGGCTGCTCCCAGTTGTTCAATTGCGGTCCATATTGCCTCCAACGAAAATGACTCAGGTCACTGCTGGGAGAAAACTGTAGTATCGAAAGAATCTTGCACCACCATAGGAGTTCCCTCCATTTCACCGATGCCTGTGCCTGACTCAATGATTCAGCCTGGGCTGTTATCTGGGACCCCATCATCTGCACAATGCTGGAAATGTGTAAGACCTGGTCCGGGGGAGCCAAAACTCCCTCCTGCAGTAACCCCAGAGTTAACCCTCACCAGTCCGCAGGATCCACCTCAATGGGTACATCCTCTGCCACAGCACTTCTGGGTAAACTTGCAGCTTCAAAGTATGCCGTGCAGCAGGGGAGACAGAATCACTGCCCAAAGACTCCGCCCTGCCAGTCACAGCTGAACTATACTCCCCTGACGTCCCCTATTGTTGAGTCAGCCAAAGAAAATAGGAATCTAGAGGTGCTACATTTAAAGGTCATGGAGGAGAGGTTGAGGGGGCCAGAGAGGGCTGCTTTGCCTCCCCTAGCCTTCTGCTTCCTTCCCATAAGGAAAATCATGCTGCTCATAGACGCTTACGATCCACCATCTTAGATCCCCCCTATTACTACCCCATAATTAGGGAAATCCACTGATTAACCCCTCTGATAAGCAGCATGGAATCTGTATACCTTTTTGGGAACCCGACAGGTACTTGCGATGTGGATTAGCTGCTGTTAGAAACAGGTTACTGGGCTTGATGGACCTTTGGTCTGACCCAGTATGTTCTTAAACAATCGATTCGTATTTATCCATTCTACTCAGGATTTTGCAGCCCTCCGTCATATCTCCTCTCAGCCATCTCATCTACAAGCTGAAGAGCCCTAACCTCTTTAATCTATTCTCATCGGAGAATCATTCCATCCCCTTTATCATTTTAGTTGCCCTTCTCTTTACCTTTTCTAATTCTGCTACATCTTATCTGAAATGGGACGGACCACAGTACACACAATACTCAAAGTATAGTCAAACCATGGAGAGACAGATGCATCATATTCTTTGCTTATTCTCTATTCCTTTCCTAATAATTCCTAGCATTTATTTGCTTTTTGGCTGCTGCCATAAAATGAACAGATTTCAATGTGTCATCCACAATGTCACCTAGATCTTTTTCCTGGGTAGTGGGTAGGTTTAGCTATACTTTGGGTTGTTCTCCCTTATGTGCGTCACTTTGCACTTATTCACATTCAATTTCATCTGCCATCTGGATGCCCAGTCTCCCAGTCTCACTAGGTCCTTCTGAAATTTCTCACAATTCTCATAACATAGTATATGATGGCAGATAAAGACCATCATCGTCATCTAGTCTGCACTTGCCACTCTCTGCAGGTCCCCCCTCCCCATGCCTTTGTTTAGGGGTGTACCCACCACTTTCGTTCAGGTCACCCCTATTTGTTGAGATAACAAAGACAGGGTTATTTTGATTTTACCCTGTTGCTATAAAGGGATCCATTGTGTCTGTCCCATGCCATTTTGAATTCTGTCACTATATTTGCCCCCACCACTTTCATCAGGGGGCATCAATTATTCCAAGCATCCACCACCCTTTTGGTGAAAAAGTATTTCCTGACGGTCCCTTTCAGTTTACCCCCTTGCAAATTCATGTTATGCCTTCTAGTATTACAGTTTCCCCGTCTTTGTAAAAGGTTTGTTTGTTTATTAATATTCCTTAAGTATTTATAGGTCTGTATCATATCTCCCCTGTCCCTCTTCTCCTCCAGAGTGTACATATTTAGGTCTTGGAGACTCTTTTCATACATCTTGTGGCGCAGGCTCCAAATCATTTTGGTCACCTTTCTCTGAACCATTTCCAGTCTTTTTATATCCTTTGGGAGATACGGTCTCCAAAACTGAACACAATATTCCAAGTGAGGCCTCACCAACGACTTGTAGAGTGGCATTAGTACCTCTTCCTTTCTGCTGATAATTCCTCTCTGTTTGCAACCCAGCATCCTTTTGGCTTTGGCTGCCGCCTTGTCACACTATTTCGCCACCTTGAGATCCTCAGAAGCAATTAATCTGAGGTCCTTCTCCTGGTCCATGCACAACAAACTGTTGCCCACTATTGCATACAATTCCCTTTGATTTCTGTATTCCAAGTGCTATACATCTAGATCTTTACATAATTTAGTTTCATCTTGTAAATGTAAATTTCCAGAAATGTTAAAAGCACTGGCTCCAGTACAGATCTCTTGGGTATTCCACTTTTAAGCTTCCTCCACGAGAAAATTGGCCATTTTAACCCTACTCTCTGTTTTCTCTCTTTTAACCTGTTCCAAATCCACAAAAGGACACTGCCTCCTATTCCATGGCTTTTTAATTTCCTCAGAGGTCTTCCATGAAGTACCTTTTCAAATGGCAAAAATGGGACCGAGTTACACCAACTGTAAAGAGGTTATATTGAACAAAGAATAAAATTTAAACACACCTTTATCCCATGTCTATTCATGCCATCATATGAGTGGACTTACTCAAAACAAAATTAGACTCAGAAAGCCCACCAACTAAAGGTCCGACTTACAAGTAAACAGAGCTGTTTAAGAAAACTTTTTGTCAGAATGTTTGGCTTGAGGGCAAAAGGTCCTCTCATAACAAACTTTCCTTTTAATCATTTAAGGTTAATGTGACAAAACCATTACTAAAGTGTATCAAACACAATCCAATGTGTGAAACACTAAAAACGCCTAAAATATTTATATGTGCAGTTCAACTTGTGAGAAATCTGCTGTTATCCAGTTAAATGAAGACAGTGAAATCTGTAATCTTTATCAGGGTACCAATGACCTCCTGTTCTGTGTAAGGCAGTATGACATCCCGTAGCAAACACAACACTGCATTTAGAGCTCACCTCCAAAACCTCCGCGCTCTGTATCAACACTCATTAAGGGATACATCCAAATGCACAGCAATACCCAAATCTAGATGGCCATCAGCGGTTTCAAGCTCTGCTTTACTACAGATGGCGTATGACGTCAGAGAAGTAAGTCACATGGTCTGTAGCAACCAATGTCTGATGAATGTTAATCAATAATGAAATAATTAACAAACTGAGTCCCAATATGTTACAACAGACTCAACCAATCAAGTTCATTATTCAGTCCAAGCGGAGTTACTGTTGATTATAATTTGAAAATTCATGAATGTTCTAAAGTTTGAAGTTTGTACTCCCAATCTCCCCCTTTCCCTCAAGGGTCATATGGGTCACAATCAATAATTCTCCACTGGAGTTTGGTAAATGTATGTTAAAATTGAATGCCATCACTCACAATTCATATGCAATGACTCACATATTCGTAAATGACCTGGAAATGGGAATAACGAGTGAGGTGATCAAATTTGCAGATGACACAAAATTATTCAAAGTTGTTAAAACCCAAGAGGATTGTGAAAAATTGCAAGAGGACTTTGATAAATTGGAAGACTGAACGTTCAAATGGCAGATGAATTTAATGTGGACAAGTGCAAAGTTATGCACCTAGGAAAGAACAACCCAAACTATAGTTATACAATGCAAGGTTCCACATTAGGAACCACCGCCCAGGAAAAGGATTTAGGCATCATCGTGTATAACACATTGAAACCCTCTGCCCAGTGTGCAGTGGCGGCCAAGAAGGCAAATAGAATGCTAGGAATCATAAAGAAAGGAGTGGAGAATAAAACAAAGGATATTATAATGCCTCTGTGTTGTTCCATGGTGCGACCGCTCCTTGAATATTCTGTTCAATTCTGGTCACTGTATCTTAAAAAGGATATAACAGAATTAGAAAAGGTACAGAGAAGAACCACCAAAATGGTAAAGGGGATGGAAGGATACACCTATGAGGAGAGGCTTAAAAGATTATGGCTGTTCAACCTGGG
This sequence comes from Ichthyophis bannanicus, assembly GCA_033557465.1. Lineage (NCBI taxonomy): Eukaryota > Metazoa > Chordata > Amphibia > Gymnophiona > Ichthyophiidae > Ichthyophis > Ichthyophis bannanicus. The sequence continues at coordinate 7,145,186 of CM066046.1, forward strand.
AAAGAGACGGCTGAGGGGAGATATGATAGAGGTTTATAAACTAATGAATAAAGTGGAATGGGTACATATAGATCGATTCTTTACACCACCAAAAAGTAGAAAGACTAGGGGACATGCAATGGAGCTACAGTGTAACCGATTTAAGACTAATAAGAGAAAATATTTTTTCACTCAATGCGTAATCAAACTCTGGAATTTGTTGCCGGAAGATGTAGTAAAAGCTGTTAGTGTAATTGAGTTTAAAAAAGGTTTGGACAAGTACCTGGAGGAAAGGTCCATAAACCATTATTAAAGAGGACCTGGGTAATCCACTGCTTTCCCCAATACAAGCATTATGGAATCTGAGGGTCTTTTGGGAAACTGCTAGCTACTTGTGACCTGGATTGGCCACTGTTGGGAACAGGATACTTGGCTTGATGGACCTTGGTCTGACCCAGTATGGCATTTCTTATGTTCTTAATTGGTGCACTCATCATCTCAGTATTGAGTTTAGATTGATTTTCACATAAACGGGATTTTATGGGATGGATAGTCCATCCTATGTACTTCAAAGAACAAGTACAGAGTAACATATAAACCACAAACGGCGAGGAATACGAAGTGTGCCAATGAGAATGATGGTAAAATCAGTCGAAATCGGACCAGTTATGGAAGACTCACAAAACGTACACGATCTACAGCTATAGTGACCACAAAAACTGTCAGAAATTAAAGTTTGATCAGTTGATGTCACTTTATGTACTATTTGGTCCTTGGTATTTGAACCTCTAGCATAGGCTATTCTCAAGTCACCTTGAAAACATTTATGGAAGGCCAGTATTCGCCAACATTTTTTTAGTAATATGGTAACTTGATGAGATGAAGACATGTAAGGGAGAACCCCAACAAATTTAGACTCAGTCTGGGTAGACAAGTTGGAAACATTTGAATAACCCTCTATAGTATTAGATGAAGAGAGATCACTAGGACTCAATGAGGTTGTAACAACTGGAGGATCACCCAATAGCCATTCTCGATGTGTAAGTTTAGCTCTTTTGTAAGCTCATGATATGATTTTTATTTATTTATTTTTTTATTTTTATTTTAATTTCTTTTATACCGCACTCTTCGACATCAGCGCGGTTTACAGAGAACAAAACAAAAACCAGAACAACAGGCTGTTCGGAGTTACATATAACAGGATTATCAACTTGGAAAACAAGGGAGAACAATTTACATGGAAAATGTAATCTGTTAACTAGATCACATGCTCGAACTATGTACATGAATTAGCACGAATGTTGGGAGCAAGGGAAAAAAACTGTAGTTGGATATGTAGTGGGACTAAATGTTATCTTCATATGGGGTAGTATCTGGTGAATAGGTTGAATTTAAGGGCCTTTCTGAACTGGGTTAAGTCTGTTATGGTACGGATGTCGGCAGGGAGCGAGTTCCAGCATTTTGGTGCGCAACACAAGAAGGCTCTGTTAGCTGTTGATAGATTGTATGTTGTAATGGCCTTTGGTATTGATAAGGAGTTTAATGCTGCCTGTCTTCTGTTTCTGTTTCGTGGTACAGTTTGGATGAGCTCAGAAAGTGAGTTGGAAGATAGTCCCTTTATGGCCTTGAATGTTAGAATCAGGATTTTGAACATCAGCCTTCCGTGTATGGGGAGCCAGTGGAGCTGTTTGAGGATTGGTGTAATATGTTCACTCTTGGACGCTCCTTGAAGAACCCTTGCGGCAGTGTTCATAGCGAGCTGTAATGGGCTCAAGGTGGATTGTGGGAGTCCTTGAAGAATTGAGTTGGCGAAATCAAAATGTGGTAAGATTAGGGCTTGGTAAATGGTTCTGAAGTCTTCTGGGTCAAGTAGGGAGTGTAGGTGCTTGAGCGTGCGTATCTTGAAGTACACAGCTTTTACGATATTATTTATGTGTGGTTTCATGTTGAGCCGATGGTCCAGTGTGACTCCAAGGTATTTTATTGCTTCCTTAGTGCATAGTTCAGCTTCTTTGACTTTTATATGTGAAGGTGGGGTGAAGTTGGTGTCTCTGGTGATAAAGAGAACCTCGGTTTTCTTGTGCTGAATGCGGAGGTTCTGTGACAGGAGCCATTCTGAGACTGCATCGAAGCAGTTTGTTATAGGTAGTAAATCCATTTGCTTTGTGGAAAACGGCATGTAGAGTAGGATATCGTCTGCGTATACCATACATTTCACATTGAATGACCTGATGATATTGCAGATCGGCTGCATATAGATGTTGAACATGAGGGATGAGAGAGAGGACCCTTGCGGAACCCCTTGTTTTTGATGGAAGAGTTCGGATTCTCCTGTTGCAGTTTTTACATATTGCATTCTGGTATCAAGGTATGATTTGCACCATTCAAGTGCTGAGTTATGGATGCCTTTTTCTTTCAGTCGAACGAGGAGAATCTCATGGTTTACCGAATCAAACGCTGCTGCTATATCCAGGAAGATTAGCACAACGCCTTGCTGTAAGTTGTCTATAGTGGTGAGAACATCATTGAATAGGGTGGTGAGCAGTGTCTCAACCCCGTGGAATTCTCTGAAGCCGTGTTGGGAATGGTCAAGGGGGGCTGCGGAATCTATGTGGTCTTGGATTTGCCGTTGTGCCTCTTTCTCAAAAATCTTTGCTAGAAGGGGGATGCTGGCTATAGGCCTGTAGGAGTCGGGCCGTTTAGGGTCTAGTTTCGCGTTCTTTAGCAGAGGTCTAATGGATGTGAACTTTAATGCAGATGGGAAGGAGCCAGATGTAAAGGAGAGGTTAATGATTCTTGCAATGAAGGGGCTAAATGCACTTCGAAGATCCTTTATCCAAAAGGCTGGGCAAGGGTCGGTTTGTGCAGTTGTGGTGTTGAGTGAGGCGATTGTGTCTTCAATGTGTTTAGCAGAGGGTGTGGTAAGTACAGACAGGGATGTTAGACAGGTTGTTTCTTGTACAGTGGTTTTTGAGAGCTCATCTGTTTGAAGAAGTTTTGATTGTAGGTAATCAGCAAATTCCTGTGGGTGGATATCTTCATTTTGTTCAGAGGATGGTTCCTTTGACAGTGATTTGACAAGATTGAAGAGGTCGCGAGGTTTGTTCAAAGATCTTTTGAGCAAATCAGTGTGGTATTGCTTCTTTAAGGTTGTGATTGCTTCACGGTGAGATGCAAGGTGGAGATTGTAGGCTGCGTGATCGTCGATGGAAAGTGAGCGGCGCCAGCGTTTTTCGAGTCTTCGTAGGTGGGTAAGGGAGGACCGTAACTCGGGGGAAAACCATGGAGCAGAGGATTTTTTCCTGGACATGTTCTTTTTGTGTGGGAGTTGAGCAATGGTGTTGAGGTTGCTGTTCCAGGCGGTGATAGACTCATCAAGGTTGAGTACTGTGTTGTCAAGGAGTGGTTGGGTGCTTGATAGTATAAGTTCCCTGTTGAAAGGTCGAAAGCCTCTTGTAGCTCTAGATGTGTTGTCCAGTTTTCTGTTGTTGCGAAGCTGATTGTTGCTCAGAGGAATTTGTAAGTTTATAAGTTTATGGTCTGACCATGGTACATTGGTGATCGATTTTACAATGTTGCAGCTCTGTTCGGATATAGAGTGTGGAGCAAAGACCATATCAAGAATGTTTCCTTTGGTGTGAGTGGGCTCCGTGATCAGTTGTTGATATCCAAGATCTTCAATGGCATTGAGGAGTGAAGATGATTGGTTTTGCTGTAATGATGGGAGATTGAGGTCTCCCAATATCCAGTTAGGAGTGTTGGGGTTGCTGGTATTGGCGGCCAGGTCCAATATGGTGGGAAGTTCATCCGGTGAGCTCGAGGGGGCTCTGTAGACCAGGTTGATGGAGCATTGTTTGTTCACTATGGTGATTATATCTAGGTTGCTTGTGCTATGCGAGTTGGTCATGTAGAAAAGGTGTTCAGTCTTGGTGAGTATGAGTGCTCCTCCTCCCTTCTTGTTTTCTCTATGGGTTGTGTGTATGGAGAAGTTAGGTGGAATAAGTTGGTTGATGAGGACATTGTCCTCTTTGGATAACCAGGTTTCGGTGATCATGAGTGCATCAAGATCATGAAGGGTGATTATATCAAGGATTACAGGCCATTTTTTTCGAATTGAGCGTGCATTTATGAGGGCACATTTTAAGCTTTGTGGTGGTTGGGATTTGTGTTGCTTAGGATTGCTGGTTTGGTGTATTGCAATGTGGATGAGGTGGGAGTGTCGTATACGGGCTTCCCTATCTGGATGATGGTAAGGGTTGCCTGACCATTGTTTTCCGTGGATTTTATGTGGATTTTATGTGGATATCCCCATGCTAACAACAGATTGTACAAGTCATCAACCTGTTTCATAAATTCTTCAGCTGTTGAACAAAGTCTGTAGAGGTAAAGAAATTGGCCATATGGTAGGCCCTTCCTCAAAACTAGATATTAGGGTAAAGCCGACAGTCGCCCAAGAGCGGATAGTTCGGAAGAATGTATCCTTGAAGGATACTACCAAAAGCAGAGAGGTTCCACAAAAGAGTAAAGTAGCCCAAATGCCCTCAAGTATGGAGCAGACAGAGCTTAAAGATCCCAATTTACCCATGTCTAACAATAGCCAAATTAACATGAATAAAATACATTTTCTAAAATGCTTGTATGCAAATGCTAGAAGTCTAAATAATAAGATGGGAGAGTTAGAATATATAGCACTAAATGAAAGGTTAGATGTGACTGGAATATCAGAGACATGGTGGAAGGAGGACAACCAGTGGGACACTGTGATACCTGGGTACAAACTATATCGTAATGATAGAGCTGATCAAATTGGTGGAGGGGTTGCGCTCTAGGTTAGAGAGAGCATTGACTCAGAAAGGATTAAAGTTTTGCAGGAAACAAAATCTGCTGTAGAATCTATATGGATTGAAATTCCATATAAAAGGGGGAAGGCGATGGCAGTGGGGGTGTACTATCGAGCACCTGGCCAGAATGACCAAATGGATGATGAAATGCTCAAAGAAATCAAGGAAGCTAACAAAAGTTACAGCGCAGTAATAATAATGGGTGATTTCAATTACCCCGGTATCGACTGGGTCAGTGTCACGTCAGGACATGCTAGGGAGATAAAGTTCCTAGATGAAATAAATGACTGCTTCTTGGAGCAGCTGGTTCATGAACCGACCAGAGGGGAAGCCATATTAGACCTAGTCCTTAGTGGAACACCAGATCTAGTGCAAGAGATAAGGGTGTTGGGGCCACTTGGCAATAGTGATCATAGCATGATCGCCTTTGATTTAATTAGTGGAGGAGGGATAGTAAGGAAATCCACAGTACTACCTTTTAACTTTCGAAAGGGAGACTATGATAAAATGAGGAAAACAGTTAAGAAAAAACTAAAAGGAGCAGTTGCAAAGGTTAAAGACGTACATCAAGCTTGGGTGTTGTTGAAAAATACTATCTTGGAAGCCCAGACCAGCTGTAGTCCACGCTTTAAGAAAAGTGGAAGGAAGTCCAAAAAACTGCCAGCATGGTTTAAAGGTGAGGTCAGAGAGGCTGTTGTTGCCAAAAAAGCATCTTTCAGGAAATGGAAAAAAAGAGCCAAACGACGAAACCTGGAAACAGCACAAGCACTGGCAAGTCAAATGCAAGTCATTGATAAGGCAGGCAAAGAGAGAATTTGAGAAGAAGCTTGCTGCGGAAGCAAAAACGCGAAATAAAGACCTTTTCAAGTACATTCGTAGCAAAAAACCTGTGAGAGAGTCAGTTGGTCCATTAGATGATAAAGGGGTTAAAGGAGCACTAAGAGGCGACAAGGCGATAGCGGAGAGACTGAATGAATTCTTTGCTTCGGTCTTTACTGAGGAAGATGTAGGGATGTTACCCATGACTGAAGTGGTATTTAAAGGTGCGGAAGAATTGATGGAAATATCGATACATCGGGAAGATGTCTTACAACTATTAGATAAACTGAAGAGTAGCAAATCACCTGGGCCGGATGGTATACATCCAAGGGTGTTGAAAGAACTGAAATATGAGATTGCAGAACTGCTATCAGTAATCTGTGAACTATCATTAAAATCATCTCTAATATCTGAAGATTGGAGGATCACCAATGTAACTCCAATTTTTAAAAAGGGTTCCAGGGGTGATCCGGGAAACTACAGACCGGTCAGCCTGACGTCAGTACCGGGAAAAATGGTAGAAACCATCATAAAGAATAAAATTACTCAGCATGTAGATAGTCACAACCTAATGGGAGACAGCCAACATGGCTTTAGACAAGGAAGATCTTGTCTTACTAATCTGTTATGTTTTTTTGAAGGAGTGAATAAACAGGTGGACAAAGGTGAGTCGGTTGATATTGTGTATCTGGACTTTCAGAAAGCCTTTGACAAGGTCCCTCATCAGAGACTTTTGGCAAAACTAAAGAGTCATAGGATAGGAGGCAATGTACTATTGTGGATCAGGAACTGGTTAAAAGATAGAAAGCAGAGGGAAGGGCTAAATGGCCAATTTTCCCAATGGAGAAAGGTGAATAGTGGTGTACCCCAGGGATCTGTGCTGGGTCCGCTGCTTTTTGACATATTCATAAATGACCTGGAAAGTGGAATAACGAGTGAGGTTATCAAATTTGCAGATGACACAAAACTATTTAAAGTTGTTAAAACCCAAGAGGATTGTGAAAAATTGCAAGAGGATCTTGATAAATTGGAAGACTGGGCATCAAAATGGCAGATGAAATTTAATGTGGACAAGTGCAAGGTTATGCACCTAGGGAAGAACAACCCAAACTATGGTTACACAATGCAAGGTTCCACATTAGGAACCACCACCCAGGAAAAAGATTTAGGCGTCATTGTGGATACCATGTTAAAACCCTCGGCCCAGTGTGCAGCGGCGGCCAAGAGAGCAAACAGAATGCTAGGTATGATAAGGAAAGGAATGGAAAATAAAACAAAAGATATTATAATGCCTCTATATCGTTCCATGGTGAGACCGCACCTTGAATATTGTGTGCAATTCTGGTCGCCGTATCTTAAAAAGGATATAGCGATTTTAGAAAAGGTACAGAGAAGAGCCACCAAAATGGTAAAGGGGATGGAAGGATACTCCTATGAAGAAAGGCTAAAAAGGTTAGGGCTCTTTAACCTGGAAAAGAGACGGCTGAGGGGAGATATGATAGAAGTCTATAAATTAATGAACGGAGTGGAACGGGTAAACGTAGATCGATTATTTACCTTATCAGAATATAGAAAGACTAGGGGACATGCAATGAAGCTACAGGGTAAACTATTTAAGACTAATAAAAGAACATATTTTTTCACTCAATGTGTAATCAAACTCTGGAATTTGTTACCGGAGGATGTAGTAAAGGCTGTTAGTGTAGCTGGGTTTAAAAAAGGTTTGGACAAGTTCCTGGAGGAAAGGTCCATAAACCATTATTAAGAAGTGACCGAAGATATCAATGCTTGATCCAGTACAAGCATTGTGGAACTTGTGTCTCTTGGGGAAACTGCTAGGTACATATGACCTAGATTGGCCACTGTTGGAAACAGAATACTGGGCTTGATGGACCTTGGTCTGACCCAGTATGGCATATCTTATGTTCTTATGTTATGTTCTTATGTAATGGAAACTTTGGTATTGTAATAAGCTGTTTTGTTGAACTGGCTTGCGGTATAATGTTGTGAACAAATGTTGATCCTTTTTATATACCGCTACGTCAAAAAAATTCAATCCTCTGGGGATGAATGTGTGCTGTAAATTGAATATTAGATTTAATCTCATTAATCAATTTCAAAAACCTTTGCAAATCATTCTCTAACCCTGTCCATAAGAAAAATAATTAGTCTAGAAACCGCACCCATAGGGGGATCAAAGCCACTCTCTGTACCGTCTCCATCCGGTTTATATCCTCTTGAAGGTGTGGTCTCTAGAATTGCACACAAGACTCCAAATGAGGTCGCACCAGAGGCTTATACAGAGGTACTATCACATCCCTTTTTCTGCCTATGCACCCAAGTATCCTTCTTGTTTTCGCTATCACCTTCTCTAGCTGTTTAGCCACTTTAAGGTCATCAGAGACAATTACGCCCAGGTCCTGCTCTTCTTTCATGGACAGAAGTACTTTGCCTCCTACGCTGTACCACTCACTTGGATTTTTGCAGTCCAAATGCATGACCATTCTTCAAGCTTAGCTAGATCACTGCTCATGTTATCTACTCCTTCCTGGGGTCTACTCTATTGCAGATTTTAGTATCATCTACAAAGAGGCAAACCTTACCTCACAGCCCTTCAGCAATATCACTAACAAACACAGATCCCTGCGGTACACCACTAGTAACCTCATTCTCCTCAGAGTGAGCTCCATTTACCTGTAATCCCTTGTCACCTCCCACTCAACCAATTTCTAACCTAGTCAGTCACTTTAGGGTCCATCCCTAGGGTGCTCAGACAGTTTATAAGTCACCTGTGTGGAACGGTGTCAAAAGCTTTACTAAAATCCAAGTACACCACATCCAGGCTCACCCTCGGTCCATCTCCCTGGTCACCCTCTGGGACCACTCCCAACTCCAAAAAAGCAGTGAAAAGGTCAGTCAGTGGAGCCGCTAGAATGTCCCCTAGTTCCTTCAATATTCTCAGATGCATCCCATCCAGTTCCATTGCTTTGTCTACTTTTAGTTTAGCTAGTTCCGCATGAACACAGCCTTCTGAAAATCGTTCAAGATCCACTTCACTTCTGTTCCTACTTGTGGGTGTTTTCTGAGGTCCTGCTCCTGGGCAATGTTCCCTCTAATTTTCTGTAGGCTGTGTGCGCATAAAATATCAGCTGTGCAGCTTTTGAAGGAAGGTTAAATTTTTGTGCGCCACATAACGACACTCGGAGTTATATACTTTAAAATTTGACTACACGTCAGAATACAGTATGTACACCACATTGATTGCACTAGACAATACTGTAGAACTTGTGAAAACTGAAAAAACACAACAATTTTTAAATTTTAAGATGTCTGTGCTGTTTTCTATCAGAATCAGAACTGTAATTTTTGTGCGCTCTGTTATAAAGTATGTGCGCACGCTCGGCGAGGTGTGTGCGTGCGCACACGCGCACAGCTTAAGAGGGAACAGTGCTCCTGGGCCTTCATCTGTGAACACAGAACAGAAATATTTGTTAAGTAATTCCACTTAATCCTTATCAGCTTCAACATCACTACTACTACTACTGAGCATTTGTAAAGCGCTACCAGTTGTACGCAGCGCTGCACAGACATGTAAGAGACAGTCCCTGCCCATTAGAGCTTACAATCTAATCAAGACAAAACACAGAAGGTGTAAGCAGGGATAGACTAGGGGAAAGAAAGGGGAGAGAAAGGAGATCAGGTGAGTCAAGATCCAAAAGCAGCAGTGAAGCGGTGAGCTTTCAACATATGCCCCCCCCCCCTTCACCCTTGAGTCTGACAATACCACTTTTGCTCTTCCTTCTCTCACTAACATATCTGAAAACTGTGTTATCCGTCCATTTGTTTACATTGGCTATTTCTTCTTCTTTTTGTATCTTTGCTTTCCTGACAACTTTGTTAGCTTCTCTAAATGTTTCTCTGTAATCTCTTGTATTTTATGATGGCCACCCTCTTTTTGTTCGCCTTTTCAGCTACTTCTTTTGAGAACCATAGTGGCCTCCTTTTCCTTTTACGTTTATTTACCTTTCTAACAAAGAGGTTTGTTGACTTTAAAATATCCCCTTTCAGTTTTGCTCATTGCTTTTCTACATCCCTAAGCTATTTCCATCCCACTAATGACTACTTGAGGTATTGTCCTATCTTGGCAAAGTTGTTTTTCCTAAAGTCTAATATCCTTGCATTTGAATGGATTTTTAGCAGACCTAGTCCTAATACTGTACTACACCATTGGTAATCACTGGATGCCAATGATCTCCCCACTATGACATCAGAAACACTTTCTCCATTGGTAAGCACCAAGTCCATTATGGTCCCTTCACGTGTGGGTTCTGTTACCAGTTGTCGGAATAATTCTCTCTGTAGAGAATCCAGGATCTCCTTACTTCTAGATGACACCGCAGCAGGGATGTGCCAGTCGACATCCAGCATATTGAAATCAGTAGCATTTTTCATTTCATAGCAATACTGTGTATGTCTTCTATTAAATCCTTGTCCCCTTCTACTCCCTGTGAGGGAGATGGTGAAATTAGACTTACCTGCTAATTGTTGTTCCTGGAGTAGATACAGTCTAGTCCCGGACCTCTGGGTTGTCTACCTTAATCAGCAGCTTGGAGACTGAGGAACCTCCTTCTTTTCATGATGTCACCAGCATAACTTCCCAGGAGCCGCCTCCACTTCCCAGTTCCTATTGACAAAGCAGACTCACCGGAGAAGCAAGTAAGCATTTACAGAACATACCATTGTGCTCAGCCCCACTATCTGACCTAGAAACTCAAATGAACTACTCCCCGACCCCTACAGGGGAAAGCTTGACATTTTGAACCTAAGCAAAAAAGAAACCTTTAAACTGCGAAAGGTCGGGGACTTCCGGTGATGCGGTGAGCTCGAGCGGTCGCACACTGCTCGAGCTCTGGGCCCCCCTCGCCTTCCCGGCGCTGGAAAAATTAAATAGTGGGGGTAAATTCGGGGTTCTGAACCCCCCTGCCTTCTCGACCGGGCTGCAGCGTGAGCGGGCCCCTACCGAGCGTCCACCCTTCCCCCCCACGCTGAAATTTAGCGGCAGCCTAGACCCGGGAGGCCGGCGCTGAGGACCTCGGGCCCGCCTGGAGAGCCACGCCGCGGAGTGACCTGGTAAGCAGCCAGATGAAATTTGTCTCTGGAGCCGCTTTCTGTGGCAGCGGATGCCCCCTGGACTAGCGCCCATCGTTTCCCTCACCCCCCCCCCAGCTTTAACCTTGGCCCCCGGAGGGGGACAGAAACCGGCATCGAAGGGGGAGATCGGGAGCCCCTATCGGGCCCTGGATTGGGCCACTGATTACTCCGTTGGTCCCAGGAGTTCCTCGGGGGGCTGCACGCCCTGCCATAGACCCCCCCTCCAGCGTTGGAAGATCAGGACGCCCCCAACAGTACCGGGGGCGGAAAGGGCCCTGCCCCCTCCCCTCTGTGGAGACAGAGAGCCGTACACAAGTGAGCGGCGGACCAGTGACGCTGTGACCGGACATTGAGGTGGGAGACGGGGGACAAGACACCCGAGGACTTACGCAGCCCTGGCAATGGCGGCAAAGGGTGGTCGCCGCATGGAGAAGGAGAAAGTCCCTCCACCGCCTAGAGGGGGGGAGCATTCCTCACCGTCGAAGGGGGAAGCCAAAGCGGGGATGGTGGATGAAATTTCCATGGCCGTGGCGGGGGCGCTGTCTGCGCAATTTGAGGACCTGCGGGGCCGCATGGACCTCCTCCAAACTTCAGTGGAGGCCCTGGGGAGCCGAATGCAGGAAGCAGAACACCGGATAGAGCAGACAGAGGAGCATGTGCTGGAGCTGCAGCAGGAGATGACCCGTGTGAAAAAGCTACTTCAGGACCAGGAGGCCAAGCTGGATGACCTTGAGAACCGGTCCCGCCGTAACAACTTGAGATTCCTGGGGATCCCGGATGCCATAGAGGACAGGGACTTAAAGTCCTACTTGGAGGACCTGGTTAAACAAATCTTGGAGAATGATCCCGAAGGCACCCCAGTGCAAATAGAGAGAGCGCACCGGGTTGGGCCTAGGAGAGCCAGTGACGGTCAACCCAGGGTGGTTCTGGCACGGTTCCTGCGCTTCCCGCAAAAGGAAGCGGTTTTGCGTGCAGCACGGAAGAAAGGAGCAATTCATAAGGACAATGTTAAGCTGCGTATTGTTCAGGATTATTCGGCGGCCCTGGGCCAGCGACGACGAGAATATGGACCTTTGTGCAAAACTCTGATAGATAACAATATTAGATTCATGGTGCAATATCCTGCCCGGCTAATCTTTACTCATGGGGGGACTCGCCGGTCCTTTGACTCCGCAACAGCAGCAACCCCCTACGTGGAGGAGATACGGCGAAGGGCGGCAGCAGCGGCTGAGACCTGAGGCCAAGCAGGGAAGAGTGTGGATCTGAAGAACTGATTTGACACACGCTGCCTTGGACTGTGAAGAGGTGGTGGTGGTAATTCTGTGGGGGGAGGGGGTTGTAAGGGGTCTGTTAAAGCTGTTATAAGTATTAAGTGTTGGTTATTCCCTGGTCGAGGGGGTGGTATTACGGGGGGGGGTGTCTGGCTGTTGGGGTCATTTGGTGTGAGGGGAGTGGTGAAGGACGTGGACACAGTGGTAAGGGGGGGGCCCCGGGGGGGAGTTCCCCCATGAGGCTCGCAGAGGAGCCGATATTAGGGAGGGGTGGGGGGGGCACCACACGCATCTTGAAGTCACAGAGAAGGAGAGAGGCGGATGGAAGTAGAGTGGGGGGATGGAGAGGAGAGGGGGCGTAGGGGGGTAAGGGACGGGGGGGAGGGGAAGGGGGAGGGGGAAGGGGAGGGGTAGAGAGTGGGGAGAGGGAGGGGGAGGAGGAGGGGAGCAGTATCCTAGGGGACCAGTTGAGGAATGGATGGCGAGAGGGAATTATTCTGCGGAGAGGAGGGGAGGACCTCAGGCTGGGGAGGTGCTCTCTTTGAATCATGTATGGTATGTGATGTACAATAGTGGGCTTATTTTAGTATTACATGCCCCTTAAGATTATTTCTTGGAATGTTTGTGATCTGGGCAGTCTGATTAAACGGGCCAAGATTCTGCAAGCCTTGGCAAGGCAAAGGGCGGACATTGCTATGCTCCAGGAAACCCACCAGACTGCGGAGGAGCACCGTAAACTTTGCCGAGAGTGGGTGGGTCAGGTTTGGGGGGCCCCGGCTCTTGGGAAGAAGGGGGGCGTAGTGCTCTTGATACATAAGCGTTTAAGGCTTGAGGTTGCCAGGGATCTTGTGGATCTGACGGGCAGATTTGTACTGGTACAGGGTGTTCTTGAGGGGAGGCCTGTTATTCTGGGCAATTTGTATTGTCCCAATGTGCTAGACCTGCCCCTCTATGCTCGCCTTGCCTCTAAAATCGAGACGCTGCCGGATTCCCCCGTGATTTTGGGGGGAGATTTTAATGGAGTCATGGACGTCGACCTCGATACATCCAAGGGGGGGGAGCCAAGAGACAGAATGGCGACAGTTCGGGCGTTGCGCAGGTTATGTTCTAGGTTGGGGCTGGTAGATCCTTGGCGCCTGTTACATCCGGCCGAGCGGGATTATACGCACCAATCTCGGACTCATGGCACCAGCGCACGCATAGATTACTTACTGATCTCTACTGGGCTGTTTGCCAAAGTGGAGGGTGCTCAGATAGGGCCCATGGAGATATCCGACCATGCATTTGTTTGGCTCGACGTCTATTGGAATGGGAACCTCCCTCGAACCCCGCCATGGCGTTTTCCGCTTGAATTATATAGGGACACGCAATTCCGTACTTTTATTCAGCAGCGGTGGCAGGAATTTGAAGTTGATCATAGGGGCCATCAGGATGACCCAGAGCTGCTTTGGGAAACCGCGAAGGTGGTACTGCGGGGGGACATTATAGGGTTTATTGCCAGGAAGAGAAGACTGAGGGCCGAACGTATTATCTACTTGGAGAGATTGGTGACGAGGCTGCGACGTAGGTGGGCCCAAAACCCAACAGCAGGGCTTAAACAACTGCTGTGGGACTCTCAAATGGAATTAAATGAACTTTTGCATCAAAGGGCAAAGAAGTCGGTGTTATACTATCGTTACCAACTCTACCACTACGGGGATAAGCCTGGGAAATTGCTGGCCAGATGCCTTCGTGGACCCAGGGGCTCCAAATTGGTACCAGGCTTGCGGGATGAATCGGGGACGTTACATCGGGAGAGCCCGGCGATGGCGCAAGTTTTTCGCTCCTTTTTCCAGAGCCTCTATACGGCGGAGTCGATTTCCCTCACACAGATGGCGGAGTATGTGGGGGAATTAGATTTACCTCGCCTGTCGTCGGAGCAGAGAGCGCAGTTGGACCGGCTGATTACGGCAACTGAGCTGCAAGGGGCTATCTCCAAAGCCAGCTGTTACAAATCCCCGGGGTCCGATGGGCTCGGTGCTGAATTTTATAAAATTCTTAATGATATGATTTCCCCAACGCTGGCTGCGGTGCATAACCGGAGGGAGCAGCAGGGCTTCTTTCGTTGGGGGGTTAACCATGCCCACATTGTTCTTATTCCTAAACCGGCGAAGGACCCTCTCTCTGCGGCCTCCTACCGTCCTATCTCACTACTTAATTTTGACCTTAAACTCATGGCAAAAATTTTGGCGGATCGCCTGGCGGAAGTTCTGGGGCTTTTGGTCCATGAATCCCAAGTAGGTTTTGTTAAAGGGCGATATGCCGTTCGCAACCTGCGCAAAATCCTTGCGTCCTTAGAGTGGGTCCAGTATAGACATCTGTCCTCCCTGCTTGTCAGTTTCGACGCGGAAAAAGCCTTCGACAGGGTGGATTGGCAATACTTGCAGTATATCCTTCCATGCTATGGCTTAGGGCCTTTATTCTGTAACATGGTCGCGAGTCTCTATGCTGATCTGACAGCAGCGATACTTTGTAATGGGGTGTTATCTGAGACTTTTTCGTTGCAAAGGGGGACTCGTCAGGGCTGCCCCCTCTCCCCTCTCCTTTTCGTTCTTTTGTTAGACCCCCCTTTTGCGGAAAGTGGCGGGATTACGTACAATAAGGGGGGTCAGCATTGGCAATCAAGAATTCAAGATCTCTGCCTTTGCTGATGATTTGTTGGTACATTTGCTTTCACCTAGAGATTCCTTGCCTCTTCTCCTACAGGAGTTCCGAATCTTTGGGCAGTTTGCGGGGCTTAGTATTAACAGGGATAAATCCGAAGTCCTGGATGTGTCGGGACTCCTCCGGAGTAGCTGGCCGGGTGAGTTCCCTCTTAAATGGGCCGAGAACCAATTTATATATCTGGGGATTGTACTGCCCTGCCAGCCAGGTCAATTATATGGTAGCAACCTGAAGCGGATGCTGACTAAGGTAAGAACTCAGTTGCAAGCCTGGCAGCCCCTCCCCTTGTCTCTCACGGGGAGAATAACAGCGATTAAATTGGTGCTTTTGCCGCGGATATTATATTGGCTGCAGACCCTTCGAGTATGGTTCCTTCGGCGTGACGTTCGGCGCTTTGAGGCGGAGTTTCGTGGCCTCCTATGGGGGGGGGGCGAGAGCCCGTATCCCATACGGCCGGCTGGTGGGGAGGGTGAGGAGGGGGGGGATGGGGACTTCCGGATCTTGGTGCTTATGCCTTAGCCTGCCAGGTGCGCCACCTGGGGGACTGGTTAGGTGACACCGATTTTTATACGCCAAGAGCTTTGGAAGAGGCATATGTAGCACCCCACTCTCTACGGGCCCTTTTGCATTTGGAGGTCGGCAGGTGGCCTGCCCATTTGGCTGGTAGTGTGTTGCTAGATCCGGTGTGTAAGACATGGCGGCAGCTGAATGCTTACTGTGGCCGCAGTTGGAAGGTGTCGAGCTGGCTACCCATTCGGGGGAATGCCCACTTTACTCCAGGCACCGAGGCCGCCGCGTTCCGTCATTGGGGGGAGAAGGGTATCCGTAATATAGGTCATGTGGTGGACTTGACGGGGAAAACTAAACCCTTTCTCATACTATCTCGCGAGTATGAACTGAGGCCCCACCATTCCTTTGCGTACATGCAAGTGGCCCACTATGTGGCCTCCCTCGTGGGGGCGGAGTTACATAGCGACCGATCGGCTGAGATTATCGCGTTCTTTGGCCTGGGCGATGCGGAACGACCATCAATTCGGGTGTTCCACCTCAGACTGGAGCAGTTTCGGCCAGTGCCAGACTATCGCTGCGTGGAACAAGCTTGGGGGGCCGAAATGGGGCGGGAGATCCCCCACGATACAATTAAGGCAGCCCTCCGGAGAGTGGTGGGCCTGGCGGACAGTGCCCGTTGGCGGGAAATACAACTTAAATGTTTAACAAGGGTTCACTTCTCTCCGTGGAGGGCTCTCCGTTGCCACTTGACTGACGATGGCAGCTGCCCGCGGTGTGCAGAGCCTATGGCGACTTTGTTACATATGTGGTGGGGCTGCCGACGGATTCGCCCCTATTGGCGGAGAATTTCTCTCTTCATGGCTAATTTGCTAGGACAACCTGTTAACTGGGATGCTGCTTTAATTGCCTTGGATCTCTTGAGCATTACTTCCCCGAAGGGGAAATGGAGCCGTTGGTTGGTGCACAAGGCATGTCTGGTGGGTAAAGGGCCACTTTTGCGGCGGTGGAGGGATAGCCACCCTCCCTCCTTTTGGGAGTGGCGGAACTCCTTCCATCAGCTTATGCTTCTTGCTACTTTGGGAGCCATATAATCAAAGTCTGACTGCCCGGACCCGCAATGTGATCTTACAGCTAGGTTGTTGATAAGTTTGCCCTTTCGCAGTGTTACAGTGGCGACTGTGGAACTTTATGAACTGGTCCTGTGTGGTACTGACCTGGGTGGACGGGGGGGGGGAGGGGGAGAGAGGGGATGGGGCAGAGGGGGTGGGGTAATTCTTGAAAATCTATGTAACCATCAATGTGCTCTGCCCCTGGGGATAAGAATCAACCCCGGGGAGCGGCAGTTACTTGTTCTGTACCTACTGTTTTCTTTGATGGTTTCTAAATAAAGTTTTGAAAAAAAAAAAACTGCGAAAGGTCGTCCTCCCCCCTTCGCCAATTCATTGCGGCAGAAAGCCAAGGACCCAGTTAACTCCCCCCGGAGCCAGGAATCCCCCAAGGAAGAAAAGGCGCTTACCTGTGAACCCGCAAACCTCAGCAGAATAGTACTGCAGGCAAAGCACAGTCCAAGGGAGGGATACGGGACTAGACTGTATCTACTCCAGGAACAACAATTAGCAGGTAAGTCTAATTTCACCTTCCTGGTCGTATCTCCAGTCTAGTCCCGGACCTTTGGGAAAGTACCAGAGCAGTATTCAACGGGAGGGACCCTGCTTAACCCCCTGCAGCACAGCCGCCCCAAAACACACATCCTGCTGCGCCATCACATCAATGCAATAATGCTTGATAAAGGAATTCAGAGATGACCAAGTCGCCGCCTTGCAAATCTCCAAAGGCGGAACCAAACGCAACTCGGCCCAAGACGCCGCCTGCGCTCTCGTAGAATGGGCTCGCAGCCCCTCCGGCACCATTCTGCCCTTTAGCACATAAGCCGAAGCAATCGCCTCCTTAATCCACCTGGCGATAGTAGCCTTGGAAGCCGCTTCCCCCTTTTGCGGCCCCCCAAAAAGCACAAAAAGTCTATCAGATTTACCGAAAGCCTCCGTACAGCGCAGATACTTTTTCAATACTCGTTTGACATCCAAGAGCCTTGAATTAGACGTTCCCGGATCCCCCTCGCCCCCCAGTAAATACCGGCAAGGAGATCATCTGATTCAAATGAAACGCCGATACCACCTTGGGCAAGAACGCCGGCACCGGTCTCAACACCACCTTCGCTTCGAAGAACGACAGATACGGCTCCTTACAAGACAGGGTCTGCAACTCGGAAACTCTTCTCGCCGAACATTTTGCCACCAGAAACACCGTCTTTAAGGTCAAATCCTTATTTGAAGCCCAACTTAAAGGCTCAAAAGGCTCCTTTTCCAACGCCTCCAGCACCAAGGGCAGACTCCACTTCGCCACCAGCAGTCTCTCTGGAGGCCTTAACAGAGAGAGCGCCCGAAGGAACCGCTTAACTTCTCTGTGCCCCCCAAGCGGTCGCTCACCGATACTGCCTCTGTAACAGGCCAGCACTGCTACGTGCGAAGCAGCCGCCAGGCCCTTGTCGAATCCATCCTGCAAGAATTGCAAAATCTGAGGCACTGTCGCCCTTAACGCCTCACAGGCCCTGCCGACACACCAATCCTCAAACACTCTCCAGACGCGCACATACGCTAACGACGTAGATCTTTTCCTGGCCTTAAGCAAGGTAGAAATAACCGCTGACGAATACCCCCTCGCCGTCAACCGTGCCCTCTCAATAGCCAAGCCGTAAGCGAGAACCGATCCAGATGAGGCATGAACAGCAGACCCTGCGACAACAGATCCGGGCGCCGCAGCAGCCGCCACGGCCTGTCCACCAGAAGTCTCACCATGTCGGCGTACCAGGGACGACGCGGCCAATCCGGTGCGATGAGAATGACGAGGCCCCGGTGCCGCTCTACCCGCTGTAGAACTCTGCCTATTAAGGCCCACGGAGGGAATACATACAACAGCTGGTCCTCCGGCCACCTTTGAATGAGGGCATCCAGTCCCTCCGACATCCACTCCTTTCTCCTGCTGTAGAAGCGGCCGGCCTTGGCCGACTGGAACGTTGCCATGAGATCCATTACCGGCACTCCCCAGCAACGCTGCAAGCTTTCGAACACCTCCAGATGCAGGACCCACTCCCCTGGGTCCACTTTTACCCAACTTAAGAAATCCGCTTGCACATTGTCCACTCCTGCAACATGTGCCGCCGAGAGAGCCAATAGATTCTCTTTGGCCCAGGCACACAGCCGGTCGGCCTCCGCTTCCAGAGCCACACTGCCGGTGCCCCCTTGCCGATTCACATAGGCCACCGCCGTTGCGTTGTCCGAGAACACTCGAACCGCCGACCCGGCTAGGTCTCTCTGAAAACTCTGCAGGGCACGCAACACCGCCCGCAATTCCAGCCTGTTGATTGACCACGTGCTCTCCTCCTAGCTCCATTGCCCCTGAGAGAATCTGCCCTGGACGTGCGCCGCCCAGCCTACCAGGCTGGCATTCGTTGTCAAAGTCACCCAATCCGACGCTTCCAGTGGTCTTCCCCGCTCCAGTGACTCCAGAGCCAACCACCAACAGAGGGCCACACACGTCTCCGCTGGGCAAGGCAGCCGCCTCGCCAGCGAATCTCGCTGATGCGACCACCTGCGAAGCAGAGCTCTCTGCAAAGGTCTCATGTGAGCTCTCGCCCAAGGAACCACCTCGATGGTGGCCGCCATAGTGCCTAATAGCTGTAGGCACTTCCAAGTCGCACCTGACTGTGCAATCCCTGGGCCCGTAGCCGCGGAAGAAACACGTGTCCTGATGCCATGTCGAAGCAAGCCCCAGGTATTCCAGATTCTGAGACGGAATGAGATGGCTCTTGCCCCGGTTGACCACCCAGCCGAGGCTCTCCAGGAAGGCCACCACCCAGGCCGTGACTCGCTCGCTCTCGTTTCTGGACTTCGCACGAATCAGCCAATCGTCCAAGTACGGATGTACCAAGATCCCTTTCTTCCGCAACGCCGCCGCTACGACCACCATAATATTGGTGAACGTGCGGGGAGCTGTTGCAAGGCCAAGGCAACGCCCGGAACTGAAACTGGCCAAACGGGACCGCAAAGCGCAGATAACGCTGATGCTCTGGGCGAATGGGAATGTGGAGGTACGCTTCCGAGAGGTCCAGGGAAGTCATAAACTTGCCTTTTCTTACCGCCACAATCACTGAACGCAGTGTCTCCATATGAAAGTGCGATACTCGGAGACAGCGATTCACGCCCTTGAGATCCAAAATTGGTAGAAACCCGCCATCTTTCTTTGGCACTACGAAATAAATCGAGTATCGTCCGGACCCGAGTTGGTCTTGAGGAACCGGAATGATCGCCCCCAGGTGCAGGAGCCTCTGAACCGTCTCCCTTATCGCCTCGCGCTTGCCGGGCGAATTGCCGGGGGACCGCACGAAGGAGTCCCACACCTGGGACCGAAACTCTAGGGCGTAGCCTTCTCGGATAATCTCCAGCACCCACTGGTCTGACGTGACTTGGACCCAGGCAGCATAAAACTCTTGCAGCCGACCTCCGACGGCTACCAGAGGCGCCTGAGCCCCCCTGCCATCATTGGGGCTTCCTGAGATTGGACGAAGACGAGGAGGGAGAGGCCCCAAAACCCCTACCTGCTCCCCGAAAACCTCGGAACCCCTGGGTTCTGTTGGGAAACCTACCTCTCTGGGAGGAGTTAAATCGCTGAAACCGAAATCTATGGAAATCTCTCAGAAGGCCCTTGCCACCCGGGACCCCCCTAGCTTGTTTAGGCTTGTCCTCGGGCAATCTGTCCCCTTAGATTCGCCAAGGTCCTTAACTAACTTCTCTAGCTCTTTGCCAAAAAGCAGCCTGCCCTTAAAAGGCATCTTCCCTAACCGTGTCTTGGACGCATTATCCGCCACCCAATTACAAAGCCACAAGTAGCGCCTAGCCGCCACCACCGACACCATACTCTTCATCAGACCCCTCATCAAGTCATACTGCGTATCCGCCAGGAAGGCCGCCCCAGATTCCAACCGAGAAGCCTCCCCAGCCCCGTCGCGATCTCCTTGGACCCGCTGCGACCATCTCAAACAGGCCCTGGCCACCCAGGCTCCGGAGATGGCCGCCTGAAGCGCTAAGGCATTCACCTCAAAAGTCTGCCGCAAGAGAGCATCCAGCTTTCTGTCCTGCGAGTCCTTGAGGGCCGCTCCGCCCTCGACCGGAATTGTGGTCTTTTTAGTAACCGCCGCCACCGCTGCATCCACCCTAGGCGGTTGGAAAACTTCCTTATCCTTTTCCACCAATGGGTAAAGGAGCCGCATCACTCTGACCCCCTTCAGAAGAGCCTCCGGGACATTCCATTCCTCCTGGATCATCTCCTGGAACACTCTGTGCACCGGGAATGCTCACTGAGTCTTGCGAAATACCTGCAATAAGGGATCCTCCAGGGTTTCCTCCTCTGTAACCCCCGGGACCGTCATATTCAAGGCCCCAGTGTTTCCACAATCGGTGCCGGGAGCTCCTCCCTGCGGAAAACCCGCACCACTCTAACCTGATCTAACTTCTCAGCGAGCTCCCCTTCTTCCAACTCCTCCTCCAGGACCTCACTGTGGCATTCCTCATCAGAGAGACGCCCCTCAGATATAATAGACTGCTCCCTTAGGTCATCCTGGAGCCGCTGTCTCTTCTCTGAAGGCTCCTCCGCACCTCTGCCGGAAGACAGCCTCTTCATCCCCTGCCTTTCCAGTTCGCACTTTCCAGAGCCCTGTGGCACTCCGCCCAGAAACTGCTGCAGAAGAGTCACAAATTCCCTTGAAAAAATGTCCGAGAGCCCTTTAGGCCACTCAAGTGGACCGAGAGGCAAGTCCGGAGCCGCAGAGGGCCCCGCCACCGGCTCCTCCAGGGGTACAGAAGGCGGCTAAGCACAGGGAACCCCAGTCCCCGCCTCCACAGCACCCTCCTTGTCCTCTCGCCCCGGCTCAATCACCGCAGCCTCCTTAGCGCAGCTCTTGCAGACCCCTGAGTCAGCCCCACAGACAAAACACTGTGGCCTAGAAGGCATCCTGCGGTGAGAGGCTCTAGCAGTCAATTGTTTTCGTGGACGCTGCCCCCAGAGCCCTGTATAAGAGCCCCCTTCAGCGTTTCCACGTTCTTCGATTTCTGCTCTTAAATTTTTTTTTTATTTTTTTTTTTTTGTATCGTTAGAAAAATGTCCTAACCCCTGCAAATGTCTAACTATCCCCCCAACGCGAGCAAATGCCAAGAAAAAACTGAACGCGGCTTTAAACAAAGCAAATGGTTCTCCTGCACGGCGCAGCGCAGCCTGTGCCACGCGGCCAGGCCCAAAGCCTAATTCGCGCCCAAACGCGCTGACAGTTGAACCGCGCTGGCCGAGTCTACTCACCACCGTCGGCACTGGACGAGACCAACGCACACTCTCTGCTGCTGCCCCGACCCTCCGATGACTCCGTATGAGCAGCAACTCCCTTCGGGCCACCACAATATTTATTTATTTATTTATTTATTTAAAAGGATTTCTATACCACCTTTCCATTGAATCAAGGCGGTTTTCACAGCAAACAATCACAAATGTGTTTATGGGGGGGGGGGTCATGCAGTGTTCCATGTGTGCGAGTGTGTTAGGGTATAGTAGATTTGTGATGCATTATTTACCTTAAGCGCTATTATACAAGTAGTGGGGGCGGGGGATTGGTCGTCTGTGTAGATTTGAATCATGTAACGTCCCCATAGTGTTCAATGAATAGTGTTGTCTGGAAATCTTTGATGTCTGTATTTAGTCGAAGTTCATCTGGTAGCTTATTCCAAATTGTTGATGCAGCCAGGGAAAGTGCTTGTTCTGAGGTGTCCTTCTGTACCTTGGTTATCTCCTTTGGTGTGTTGACGCGGTTGGATGTGCCCTTTCTCCTTGGTCGGAGTGCTGTTGTCAGGTTGTAAGAGTGTCTGTAAGCTAAGGGCTGATGATTGTTGTTTAATTTTGAATATGTTTATGATTGTCTTATATTTGATGCGTGCGGTGATTGGAAGCCAGTGTAGGTCTTTCAGGATAGGTGTGATGTGGTCTTATTTATTTTATTTATTTATATTCTCTTATATACCGCGCTATTCTGCATCAGTGCGGTTTACATTGAACAAACTGAAATTACACTGAACAGGGCATTATAACTTGGAGATAACTATTTTACAGGGAACATGGGCTATGGAGGGTTAAGTGGCTTGCCCAAGACCACAAGGAGCACCTGTGGGACTAGAAACCCCAGTCCTTCCAGCCCAAGGTTGCTGTCCTCTAGTGGGATTTGAACCCCCGGCCTGAAGTACCTCGCCCCAACCACTAGGCTATCCTCCACTCCTTGTCTTGTCTTGAAGTGCTGCCGTGTTCTGTGCCAGTTGTAGTGGTCTGAGGGTCTGTTTTGGGAGACCAAAATAGATCGGGTTGCAGAAGTCTAGGAGTGGTGTTATTAGGGCCTGGCAGACAGTGCGGAAGTGTTCTGGGGCGAGGAGGGGTTTGAGACGTCGGATTAGGCTCATCCTGTGGTATGCATTCTTGGTGGTCTTGCTTATGTGAGATTGTAGATTCAGTTCGCTGTCCAGGGTTACTCCCAGGTATTTTACTTCGGTTTTTATGGGTGTGCTTGTGTTCTTCATCATGATGTTAGATGGGGAGATGAAGTCGGTGTTTCGGGTGATGATTAGTGCCTCGGTCTTGCTGTAGTTTATGGATACGTTGTTGGTCTGGAACCAGTCGTTCATTTGCATGAGACAGTATGTTATTTTGGAGTAGTCCGGGTTGTCGATAGAGATGGGTGTGTAAATCATTATGTCATCGGCATAGATTGTATGTTGTTGTTGTTAAGTGCCGTCGAGCCGGAGTCGACTCATGGCGACCCTCTGGATAGCACAGTTACTTACCTGTAACAGGTGATCTCTGGGAACAGCAGGAATTAGTCCTCACATATGGGTACGTCGGAACCGACGGAGCCTGCGCGGGAAAGCTCCCCAGCTTCCCAGAAAGGAAAGCTTTTGGGGCCTCCCACAGCGCATGCGCGCTGCCTTCCCGCCTTCCTGACCAACTCTCCTCAGTTCGAGTTTAAAGCTGAGAATATAGAGAGAGGAAAGGAAAGAGAGAGAGAGATACAACTCCCAGGGGAGGTGGGTGGGTTGTGAGGACTAATTCCTGCTGTTCCCAGAGATCACCTGTTACAGGTAAGTAACTGTGCTATCTCCAGGAACAAGCAGGAATGAGTCCTCACATATGGGGACTCCCTAGCTAAGATGCCGGGGAGATCCCCCTCCAAGGGTTCCTCCTCTTCCTATGGATCTCAGGCATCCATTCAGGGAAGGTGGGCAGGAGTTGTTTAAGAATGGAACAGGTGTCTGAGGACGGCCTGACCAAACAAGGCATCCCGGCGGGAGTCCTTGTCCAAGCAGTAATGGGCTGTGAAGGTATGAACCAAGGCCCAGGTGGCTGCTCGACAGATCTGATCGATGGATACAGAATGAAGATGAGCCATAGATGTGGCCATGGCTCTCACATTGTGAGCTGTGACATGGCCTTCCAGAGAAAGGTTCTTACTCTGGTAAGCAAAATAAATACACTGAGCAATCCAATTGGACAGTGTTCTTTTTGAGACTGGAAGTCCTAAATGAGAAGGATCAAAAGCAACAAAAAGTTGAGAAGACTTTCGATGTTGCTGTGTCCTGTGGATGTAAAAGGCAAGAGCTCTTTTACAATCTAATGTATGTAGGTTCCTCTCTGCACTGGATGCATGAGGAGCTGGAAAGAAGACAGGTAGATATACCTCTTGATTAAGATGAAAAGGTGAGACCACTTTAGGCATAAAGTGAGGATTTGTCCTAAGGACTACCTTATCATGATGGAACCTTGTATAAGGTGGATTAGCCACTAAAGCCTGCAGTTCACTGATGCGGCGAGCAGAAGTGATTGCAATAAGGAAAATGACTTTCCAGGAAAGAAATTTCAAGGAGGTAGTGGCTAAGGGTTCAAAGGGTGGCTTCATAAGCTGACCAAGAACCACGTTTAAGTCCCATGCCACCGGAGGAGGCGGAATGGGAGGTTTAGTTAAAGTTAGACCTCTCATAAATCTTGCAATAAGAGGATGAGAGGAAACAGGTTGTCCATTGATAGGCTGAAGAGATGCTGCAATAGCACTCAAATGGACCCTTACAGAATTTGTTTTAAGTCCTGCATTGGAAAGATGCAGGAGATATTCGAGTAAAGAATTTAAAGGTAGTGCTAGAGGGTTAAGACCTTTTCAGCACACCAAATGGAAAATCTTTTCCATTTAAAAGCATAAGAACGCCTGGTGGAAGGTTTCCTAGAGGCATGGAGGATATCCTTCACCTGTTGAGAAAGATTGAAGTCTTGAAGGTCTAGGCCTTCAGTAACCAAGCTCTGAGGTGAAGGGACTTGGGGTTTGGGTGCCACAAAGTCCCCTCCTCTTGAGACAGAAGGTCTGGAGCAGCTCCCAGATCCAGGGAGGGTGCCTGGGAGAGATGCAGAAGTAGAGGGTACCACACTTGGCGTGGCCAGCATGGAGCTATGAGGATCATAGATCCTTGATCCCTCTGAAGTTTGAATAGAGTCTTGGGAATCAAAGGAATGGGTGGAAAGGCATACAGAAAGGCCTGACCCCAATGAAGAAGGAAGGCATCCTTGGCCTGAGCTCCCTGACACGGAATTCTGGAACAGAACCGGGGAAGTTTGGCATTGCACGGACTTGCAAATAGGTCTATGTCCGGGGTTCCCCATTTCTGAAAGATTCTGAGTACCTGATCCATGTGCAGGGACCATTCGTGTGGAAGCAGAACTCGACTGAGTCTGTCTGCCCAAGAGTTTTGGATTCCTGGGAGGTATACTGCCAGGAGATGGATTTGATGCTCTCTGGCGAAGGCCCACAATTTTAGAGCTTCGTTGCAAAGCGACAGAGAGCCAGTCCCTCCTTGTTTGTTTATGTAGAACATGGCTACTTGATTGTCGGTATGAACAAGGACTATCATGTTGATGAGGAGGGTATGAAAGACCTTGAGAGCAAGGAAAATTGCTCGCAGCTCTAAAAGGTTGATATGAAGGGTGGTTTCCTGTGGAGACCAAGTGCCCTGAGTGGAGAGGTCTTGGAGATGAGCTCCCCAACCCGTTTGGGAGGCATCTGTAATGAGAGTTGTTTGGGGTAACAAAGGTTGGAAGGGGGCCCCCAACAACAGATTTTGAGTGGATATCCACCATTGGAGAGACCAAAAAAGACGTTTTGAGGTTGCTATTTGGTCTGAGAGAGCTCCTGATGCTTGGGTCCACTGGGTGGACAAAGTCCATTGAGCTGCTCTCATATGTAGGCGAGCATAAGGCACCACATGAACTGTGGATGCCATGTGGCCTAGCAGTTGTAGCATCTCCCTGGCAGTCAAGTGGCTTCTGGACTGAATTTGAGAGGCCAAGTGCACTAGACGGTGGCAACGGGCCTGAGGAAGATAGGCCCTTGCAGTGGTGGTATCTAGCCAGGCCCCTATGAATTCTAGGGACTGAGTAGGGGTGAGTTGAGACTTTGGCAGATTGATGACGAGTCCCAGATAGTGCAGTATGCGTCTGGTGTGGTCCAGGGAAGTCTGAGCCTCGGACTGAGATGGAGCTCGGGTATGGGAAGAAAAATATTCCCAGAGTGCGTAGAAATGCAGCCACTATTGACATGCATTTGGTGAACACTCTTGGAGCAGAGGCTAGACCGAAGGGGAGTACTCTGTATTGGAAATGTTTTTCCTGGAACAGAAATCGTAGAAATTTTCTGTGGGATGGATGGATGAGTATATGTGTGTACGCATCCTTTAGATCTAGAGAACAAAGCCAATCCTGACTCTGTAGGTATGGAAGGAGAGTACCTAAAGAGAGCATCTTGAATTTCTCCTTGTATAGAAATTTGTTCAATTCTATCAGATCTAGAATGGGTCTGTGCCCTCCTGTTTTCTTGGGGATGAGAAAATAAGGGGAGTAAAACCCTGACCCCTGTTGAAGAAGAGGAACCTCTTCTATTGCCCTTTGGGCAAGAAGGGTGGTCACCTCCTGACCCAACAGGTACAGGAGAGATGGGGGAGAATTGAATTGTCTCACCATGGTATGGGGAGGAAGGCTGGAGAAATGTAGTTTGTAGCCCTCTCTGATGATAGAGAGGGTCCACTGTTCTGATGTGATTTGTTCCCATCTGGGAGCAAAATGAGTTAACCTTCCTGGAATGGTGAGAGGCTCTGGTTGTTGCAGAGCCAGAAAGGTTAAGTTCTCTAGAATCAAGTCAAAAACTCTGAGGGGGTTGGGACTGCTGGACTGTAGCAGCCCCTGTAGACTTTGTTCTGGCCTGATTAGATTGCTGACGCTTAGGAGCAAAGCGAACTTGGGAAGATTGCTGGCCAGTATTTGTGGAAAATCTGGTCTTTTTATAGAAAGGCTTCTTAAAAGGTTTTTTCTTGGCAGGGGTAGAGGTAGACTTAGAAAGTCTATCTAAAGCAGCATTCTCTGCATCCATTTGAGTGGCTTTGATTTGCCACTCCTTGCCAAACAGATTTTCACCTGTACAGGGCAGATTGCCAAAGCCATCTTGTACCCAGGGTTCCAAATCAGAGGCCTGGAGCCAAGCAAGTCTGCGAGCAGCTATGCAATGCCCGAGGCTCTGTTAGCTCCCTCAAAAGAGTCAAAGGCTGCTCTGTTGGAGAACTTTGAAACATCTTGAGTATGCTTTAGCAAAAGAAGGAACTCCTCCTTTCTATCCTCTGGGATAAAGGGGAAAAAATGACGTATCTTCAGTGCAATCTCTTTCAAAAACATGCCCATATAGAGGCTGTATGAATTGATTCTGGCAATAAGCATGCTAGCTTGGAAGATTTTTCTACCAAAAGCATCCAGTCCTACATTCTCTTCCTGGAGGGGTAGAAAAGTGCCTTTTGGTACTCTTTATCCTTTTCATAGCAGACTTCACCACAATAGAGTGGTGAGGGAGCTGAGTTTTTTGAAAACCAGGAGAAGGAGGAACCCGATACATGGTGTCCAAACGTCGAGAATGTGGAGATAGGGTGAGAGGAGCCTCCCACAAGTCCATCATGTGTTCTTGAAGAATTTCATGTATGGGTAAGGTGGCTGCCTCTTTGGGAACCTTAGAGTATCCTAAAATATCTAATTTTTTTGCTCTAGGTTCCTTTTCAGAGGTTACAGAAATGGAGAGTCCTTTAGCTACTTCAATAATGAAGTCTTGAAAGGACAAATCCTCTGGAGGAGACATTCTCCTTTTTGGAGAAGAGGGCTCCTCAGGAAGAGTAAAAGAGACATCAGCAGAATCATCTGAGGTATCAGAATCCTCAGAAGATTCAAAGTACCGCCTATTAGCTTCCAGAGATCGATACGCATACCGACCGGTATCGACATCGGGCGTACCGGGAACCGGATCGGTATCAAGAAAACCTCCGGAACCGGCATGCTACTGGAAGTAGATGCTCTGGGTACCGGTATCGGTTGTGGTACCGGAACCAGAGTCGGAACCGATTGTTGCGGTACCGAGGGCATTGCAGCGTTAATGAAAGCCAGTATGGCTTGCTGCATGGATTGTACAGTAGTACCCATAGACGCCACAACTGCCTGGATGTCGGTACCGGTGTTGGCCGGTACCCCAGAGCAGTCTAACAGGTGATCGGTCGAGGCCGTGCCATCGATGTCAACCTGTAACCCCATAGGAGGAGCTTTGGAAGCCGGAGCTTCCCGCCGGGGTTGTTTGGCTGGGGTAGGGTCCTCAGGGTCAAACCCAAGGGCCTCTCGCTGCTTAGAGGGAGATTTGCCCTTTGAGGACCTGCCTGAAGAATGTTTGGTTACCTGAGATCCATCAGGAGAGGAAGACCTGGAGGATGTTGATGCTGGAGTATCCGTAGAAAACAGCATATGAAACTTGGCTGCTCTGTTCTGTAAGCCACGTTTGGACATCAGAGAGCAGGATGGACAATCCGGAATGGAATGGTCAGGCCCCAAACATTTAAGACACCATTCATGGGTATCTGTGACTGAAATAGTACTGGTACAATTGGTGCATTTTTTAAAACCAGAGGCTGGTTTCTCCATGAGGGAGAATCTGAGAAGGCCTAGAGGCCTCACAGAACAAACACACCAAGTGGGGAAAAAGTAATTATTTTTTTTTTTTTAAAGAAATAAAGGAAAAAAGACCGGCGGTACCGGTCCAGAATCGGGGAAGGCAGACACGCGGTCAAAAAAACAAATTAAAATAACAATTTCTTCAGCGGTGACAGGAACACGACCTGCTGGCTCCGTGGAAAAAGAAGAACTGAGGAGAGTTGGTCAGGAAGGCGGGAAGGCAGCGCGCATGCGCTGTGGGAGGCCCCAAAAGCTTTCCTTTCTGGGAAGCTGGGGAGCTTTCCCACGCAGGCTCCGTCGGTTCCGACATACCCATATGTGAGGACTCATTCCTGCTTGTTCCTGGAGATAGCTATCCTAAATTGTGTTCGGTCTTCAGTCAGGCAGCTCATTGTTAAGAACATAAGAACATAAGATATGCCATACTGGGTCAGACCAAGGTCCATCAAGCCCAGTATTCTGTTTCCAACAGTGGCCAATCTAGGTCATACGTACCTAGCAGTTTCCCCAAGGGACACAGGTTCCACAATGCTTGTATTGGTTCAAGCATTGATATCCTGGGTCCCTTCTTAATAATGGCTTATGGACTTTTCCTCCAGGAACTTGTCCAAACCTTTTTTTTAAACCCAGCTACACTAACAGCCTTTACTACATCCTGCGGTAACAAATTCCAGAGTTTGATTACACGTTGAGTAAAAAAATATTTTCTTTTATTAGTCTTAAATAGTTTACCCTGTAGCTTCATTGCATGTCCCCTAGTCTTTTTATATTCTGATAAGGTAAACAATCGATCTACGTTTACCCGTTCCACTCCGCTCATTAATTTATAGACTTCTATCATATCTCCCCTCAGCCGTCTCTTTTCCAGATTAAAGAGCCCTAACCTTTTTAGCCTTTCTTCATAGGAGTATCCTTCCATCTCCTTTACCATTTTGGTGGCTCTTCTCTGAACCTTTTCTAATAACTCTATATCCTTTTTAAGATACGGCGACCAGAATTGCACACAATATTCAAGGTGGGGTCTCACCATGGAACGATATAGAGGCATTATAATATCCTTTGTTTTATTTTCCATTCCTTTCCTTATCATACCTAGCATTCTATTTGCTCTCTTGGCCGCCGCTGCACACTGGGCTGAGGGTTTTAACATGGTATCCACAATGACACCTAAATCTTTTTTCTGGGTGGTGGTTCCTAATGTGGAACCTTGCATCGTGTAACCATAGTTCAAAGGCATAAATTTTCTTCCTGTCTATCTTTTTCACTGTCCAGCTTTCACATCCATATGATGTTATTGAAAATACCATGGCTTGAAGAAGTCGAATCTTTGTATGGAGACAGACATCTCTGCTCTTGAGAATCTTATCTAGGTCTTTCATAGCCATTCTGCCAAGAGCAATGCATCGTCTGATTTCTTGACTGCTTGTTGCTTCTTTATTGATTGTTGATCCAAGTAGGTTAAAGTTGTTCACAATTTCAATTTCTTCTCCTTCAACGATGAACCTGTTGATTATGCCAGTTGCCATGATCTTTGTCTTCTTTACATTAAGGTGCAGGCCCATTTTGAGACTATGTTCTTTGATTGTGAGAAGCAAATGTTTCAGATCATCTTCACTTTCAGCCAGTAATGTGGTATCATCAGCATAGCGAAGGTTGTTGATGACTCTTCCACCAATCTTCACACCTCTGTTGTCTTCATACAATCCTGCTTCTCTGATGATTTGTTCTGCATATAAATTAAACAGGAAGGGGGAAAGTATGCAGCCTTGTCTTACACCTTTGCTTATTTTAAACCATTCTGTTTCTCCTTGTTCCGTTCGAACTGTTGCTTCTTGATCAATGTACAGATTGCGCAAGAGAACGATCAGGTGTTCTGGTATACCCATGCTTCTTAATGTGGCCCAGAGTTTCGCATGGTTTACACAGTCAAAAGCCTTGCTATAGTCGATAAAGCACAAATAGATATCCTTTTGGTATTCTTTAGTCTTTTCAAGGATCCATCTCACATCCGCAATGATGTCTCTCGTTCCTCGCCCTTTCCTGAACCCTGCTTGCACTTCAGGTAGTTCTTGTTTCAGGTATGGTTGTAGTCTCTTTTGAATAATTTTCAGTAGAATCTTGCTGGCATGTGGGATCAGAGCGATTGTGCGATAATTTCCACAGTCAGTTGGATCACCTTTCTTTAGTATTGGTATAAACACAGATCTTTTCCAGTCAGTTGGCCATGATGTTGTCTTCCATATTTCTTGGCAGAGTCTTGTGAGTACGGTAACAGCTGCATCAGATTGCTGCAATACTTCTATGGGAATGCTATCAATGCCTGGTGCTTTGTTCTTTGATAAGGCTTTCAATGCTGCTTCAACTTCTTCTTTCATCACCAATGGTTCCCGATCATAAGGTACAGGTTGAAACGGCTGCTGGTCCACTTGATCTTTATCATATAAAATCTCTGTATATTCCACCTTTTCTTGATCTTCTCAGCATCATTCAACATAGAACCTTGAGCATCTTGTAACATTCCAATTCGAGGCTGGAACTTTTTCTTTAACTCTCGTAGCTTTAGGAAAGCCGATCTTGTTCTTCCTCTAATAGTTTCTGCTTCTATTTCCTTGCAAGTGTCATTGTAGTGCTTTTCCTTGTCCTGTCTTGCTGCACGTTGGAAATCTCTGTTGAGTTCTGTGATTGTTTTTCTTTCTCCTCTGGCTTTAGCTTCTCTGGGTTTCTTCCGTCATCCATTTTGGCCGTTTTTGCTTTTTCACCTTTTGTAGAGACTTCTCGCTTTCTTCCAACACAACCTTCTTGATGTCATTCCATAACTCTTCCGGAGCTCTGTCATTTGTAACTAAAGCAGCAAATCGATTTTGCAGGCAGTCTTTAAATTCCAGTGGTATATTCTCAAGGTCATATTTTGCTGCATTCATGAGTGGTTCGCTCTTTTTCAACTTTAGCTTGAGTCTGCATACTAGTAGTTGATGATCTGTACCACAGTCAGCTCCAGGTTTTGTCTTTGTTGATGTTACAGAGCTTTTCCATCGTTGACTTCCACATATGTAGTCAATTTGATTTTTATATAATCCATTCGGTGAAGTCCATGTGTACAGTCGCCGCTTGTGTTGCTGGAAGAAGGTGTTTGAGATGAATAGATCATTGGTCTTGCAGAATTCTATCAGTCTTTCTCCAGCTTCATTTCTGTTGCCAAGTCCATATTTTCCAACTACTTTGCCTTCTTCTTTGTTGCCAACTTTTGCGTTCCAGTCACCCATGACTATCAGGATATCCTGTTTGCATGTTCTGTCAACTTCAGCTTGTACTTGTTCATAGAACTCTTAATTTCATTCTCTTCTGCAGCTGTTGTTGGGGCATATACTTGAATTATAGTTGTGTTGATAGGCAATCCTCGTAGACGAATAGAAATTAAGCGTTCGCTGACTGCATTGTATTTTCATTACAGTTCTTGCAAGTTTCTTCTTTATTATAAACGCAACACCATTTCTTCTTTGTCTTTCATTTCCAGCATAGTAGACCATGTGATCATCTGATGCAAAGTGCCCCATGCCAGTCCATTTCAGTTTGCTGACACCCAACAGATCAAGTTGTACACGTTCCATTTCATTCTTGACCACCTCCAACTTCCCTTGGTTCATGCTTCGTACGTTCCATGTTCCAATGTGTAAGACATCTTTACAGCTTCTGACTCTCATTTCATGTGCAGCTACATCAGCAGTCAAACTTCCCGAGGGCTTTGATCCAACCACATCATAAATGCTGGCTTTACTCTGAAAAGTCTTCAGCTCTTCCCCAGTAGCTAGTTGAGTGCCTTCTGACCTGGGGGTCTCATCTTCCAGCACCATAGCACAATTTGTTTTGTTGTAACTATCCATTGGGTTTTCATGGCAAGATACAGAAGTAGATTGCCGGGCCTTTCTTCCACGCAGTTTAAGTTTGGTGTTGCCCAGATGGGTGGTTTGTCTTGGTCTGGCATAGATTGTATACTGTATGTTATTTTCTTTCATGATGTTGCATATTGGTTGAATGTAGATGTTAAATAATAGTGCAGATAAGGCGGAGCCTTGTGGTACTCCCTGCTTGACTTTTATGGGCAGAGATTTGTTGGGGCCGATCTTGACCTGTATGTGTCTGTTGGTTAGGTATGATTGGAACCATTTCAGTGTGGATCCATGTAATCCAATGTCCTGTAGTCTGTCTAGCAGAGTTATGTGGTCTACTGTGTCAAATGCAGAGGAAATATCTATGAAGATCATGAGTATCCCGTTCTTACAGTTGTCAATGAGGCGGAGTATGTCATTGAAGAGGTATAGTAGGAGGGTTTCAACTCCGTGGTTGGGGCGAAAACCGTGTTGGTGGATGTCAAGCGGTGCGTGGTTGTCAATATGCTCCTGTAGCTGATGTTGCACTGTCTTCTCGATTATTTTTGCTAGTAGGGGTATGCTTGATATCGGCCTGTATGCTGCTGGGTTGCTCTTCTCGAGTGTGGATTTCTTTGGGATAGGTCTTATCGTGGCGAGCTTTAATTGATTCGGCATGAATCCTTGTGTCAGTGATCTTTGCACCATGTTGTGTATGGTGTGGATGAAGTTTGACTTGGTGGCTTTGATCCATTTCATTGGGCATGGGTCTGTTGGAGCTGTGCTTGTATTGAGTGTGGTGATGATGTGCGAGAGCTGCTCTTTAGATAGTTTGATTGATGAGCTCATTGTATTGCTTTTGCTTTGTTAGGTATAGTTCCTGTGTACTCGTCGACTTGGTGTGTCTCCATCTTCGTTCTAGTTTTCTGAGTTGCCTCTTTTCAGACCGTATTCTTTTTGAGTACCATGGGTTGTGTTGTAATTTGTTGCAGCGAGCTTTCTCTTGTCTGTATTCAGTGGCTTTGGCAGCGGTATTAATGATGTTACCTCTACTGTTGCCAGTAATTTCCACCATTCACTGTGTTTACCTCTACTGTTGCCAGTAATTACCACCATTCACTGTGTTACCCTCTACTGTTTGCCAATAATTCAACCCCCATTCAACTGTGTTACCTTTATAACTACTGCCCTGTTGTCAGTCCAGAATGTACAAACTCCTGATAGTACTCATCTCTCTCCTTACCCTTGGACTCCCCAACCTCTCAATTGCATTCAACCAGGACTCTAACCCCATTCCAATCCTACACCATGGAAGGAGACGGCCCGAGCTCCCATACCATACCACAACAAAAACCAACCACACACCCCACTCCCACCTACTTAACATCCCCCTCCAACTATTCAAAAAGACACAAGCCAAGAAACAACGTCAGCAACGCCTACTGAAATGTGCTCTGATAAACGCCAGATCAGTGCGCTCAAAATGGCCTGCAGCCATTGACCTGATATCACTACACAATCTCGACATCTTGATGATCACCGAGACTTGGTTGTCAGCATGCGACAATGTTCTCTTAAACCAGATGCTACCCCCAGGATTTTCCCTATATACTTGCCACAGGTCCACTCAGAAAGGAGGCGGGACACTCATCCTGGCCAAAGCTGACCTTCAATTTAAGTTGCGTAACACCTCCAGCTCTACTCACCTTGACACCCTCACCATATCAAGTGAACTCTGCACCATCAACTTCATATACCGGGCGCCCACTCCATCACAAGATGACCTATCAACAATAATTGAGTTAACATGTCAAACTTCCACCCCGTACTCTCCAAATTGGTTAATCGGCGACTTTAACCTCCCATCTCTTCAAAACAGCCACTCAACAACATTCCTTGAAGCCCTAGAGGATCTAGGATACATACAATGTGTCAACTCTGCCACCCACACTAAGGGGGGCAAGCTGGACCTAATATTCGCACCTCTTTCTAATGCCTCATCATCCCAAGACATCGCACTATCCGTGACACCAGTGCCATGGTCCGACCACCACCTCCTTAGCTTCCACATACCCATAAGCACTACCAGTGACAACCAGACAACAACAAATACAAATAATTCCAGAACTACAGCAGCCCGCTTCCGCCCACTCAACAAGAGCGAAGTCCTAGAGAACCTCCAACCTCTTATGACCAACACATCCCTCAGCCTGGATGACCTCATATCAAAATGGGATGATAACCTCAGAGCTGCATCCTGTCCATCTTTCGCCGAAAAAACTACAAAACGACGAGAACATGCACCCTGGTTCTCCACGGACCTACGAACATCGCTTCACCATCTACGCAAACTCGAGAGGCAATGGCGTCGAACCCACTCCTCTGAAGCACACACTGCATACAACTCATACTTGCTGACCCACCGTGAGAAGATAACACAAAAAAGGAAACTCTATCACACTGATATTTTAAAACGCTCCATCAACAAACCACATGCTTTATTCAATATAGTAAAGTCCATAACAGGAGAACCAATCTCAGTCCACCCCCCAATGCCTCAACCACAGGACTATGCAGACTATTTACAATCGAAGATGGTTAAGACCAACGCAAACATAGGCACTAATAACCCCTCCACACCATCCGAAACTTTTCAAGCAACGCCACTATGCAACTTCACCACAGTATCCACTAAAGAGGTCGCGGACATCGTTGCTTCTGTTAATCCCAGCACAGCACCTAATGACCCCTGCCCAGCCAGCTGGATCAAAGAGCTTCGTCATGACATAAGCAACATCCTGGCCAAAATTCTGAACCAGTCCTTCACCACAGGATCATTCCCGCAGAGCCTCAAAAACACCTCTATCAAACCATTACTAAAAAATAGCAAACTAGATCCAGCCAAAGTAGAATCCTTCAGACCAATATCGAGCATCCCCCACCTTGCCAAGATCATTGAGAAAGCCGCCCAACAACAAATCCAGCAACATATCGACACCGAAGCACCATTGGATCCAGCCCAACACGGATTCAGAGTAGCACACGGAGTAGACACTGTCCTCACAACCCTGTTTAACGATCTGATCACAGGAATCAACAACATACAACAAGGCTTTGTCCTTATTTTCCTGGACATATCTGCTGCCTTCGACTCAGTGAGTCATGACATACTTCTACAACGCCTGAAAGAAAAGGGGATCCAAAATACAGCTCTAAAATGGTGTGAATCCTACCTATCCAATAGATGGCAGCAAGTCAAGGCTGGCCACTCATCCTCCGAACCATTTCTACAAACACAGGGAGTTCCCCAAGGATCGTCCTTATCTTCATTGATGTTTAACATTTATATGCAGCCGATATGCGACTTAATTCGATCCTTCAACGTAAAATGCCTTGCATACGCTGATGACATCCTCCTTTACATGCCATTCTTGATAGACCAACCAGTGCTCTCCCCAATAATTAATTGCTTCGAAGCAGTAACAGATTGGCTATTATCCCAGAATTTACGGATCAATCACAGCAAAACGGATGTCCTATTTGTCACGAGGAACCTCAAATTCACACCCCCTTCATCTCTACGAGTCAACAATGTAGAGTTGAAATCCAAATCCACAATTCGTTACCTCGGCATCACCCTGGACCAGCACCTGAACATGACAACGCATATAAAAACATCACAAAGGCAATATACCATAAGATCAGAACTCTACGTCACCTCCGACACTTACTGGACTTCACAGACTACCGAACAACCTTTCAGGCTCTAGTCCTTCCACATGTTGATTTCGCAAATATTATTCTTCATGGCCTTCCACAGTCGACCTTAAACCCGCTCCGCTTAGCCTTGAATGCAGCCGCAAGAGTCCTCTCCGGATCATCAAGATCCGACCACATAACACCCATCATGAAGGATTTACATTGGCTACCTCTTCACGCCAGGATCCAATACAAATCACTGGTTCTTACCTTCAAAGCCCTAAATAACTACCCCCCTACGCCAATCAGCACGCTAATCCATGGCACCCTAGAAAATAGAAGCAGAAGATCTACTGCACGGAACACGTTAGCAGTCCCCAACCTAATGACTAAATGCACAAAAGCTACCTCCAACAGAGCCTTCTCCTTATTTGCCCCTTTAAACTGGAATGCACTCCCCCATGAAATCCGTGGAATAAAAAGCATCATTCTATTCAGAAAAGCTCTAAAACTCCACCTATTCACAAAATATTACTCAGAAACCTCCAGTGATAGAAGCACATCCAACAACCTGCAAACTTCCCCCATATACCTGCCGCCCCTGCACGTCATCTCCTCAGATA
Source organism: Ichthyophis bannanicus (assembly GCA_033557465.1). Classification (NCBI taxonomy): domain Eukaryota; kingdom Metazoa; phylum Chordata; class Amphibia; order Gymnophiona; family Ichthyophiidae; genus Ichthyophis; species Ichthyophis bannanicus. The sequence continues at coordinate 7,181,806 of CM066046.1, forward strand.
ATGGTTAGCTTCACAAAACTAATGCAACACCCATTTACATTAAAGTATTGTACATAGTTTGAGTTAATATGTATTTAGTTCCCCTGGTTTCCTTCCCATGTTCAATTTCCTGTTCTTTGTAAACTCAATGTTGTTTGTATACATTGTAGTATGCTTGTTTGATGTACACCGCGCTGATTTTAATAGCGCGGTATAGAAGCAAATGTTAAATAAATAAATAAATAAAAATAAAAATGTTGTTCCAGTTTGTGATATGTGTTTCTAGATCCTCTTCTTCTGGTTGTAGGTGTGGTATAGTGTCCTGAAGGAATTGATCCCTGTCGAAATTCTTGAATCTTCTTTGTGTGGGTGGGATGTCCGGGTTCCCATCTTGTTTTTGCCGTTGTGTTGTTATATTTATTTTGATCATGTGGTGGTCTGACCATGGTACAGCTGTGATGGAGGGGGTCGAGATGAGTCCTCCGTTGATTAGGTGGTTGGATGTGAAGATGAGGTCGAGTGAAGATCCGAGTCTGTGAGTTGGTGAGTTAATTATTTGAGTGTATTGTAGGGAGCTCATTGCTTGTAGGAAGGCTTCTGCGACTTTGGTGTTAGATGATTTGAGGTTGAAGTCTCCTAGTACTAGTGTAGGTTTGTGTTTCATGCTGATTGCACATACTGCTTTAATTATGGAGGCTAGTTCATCAGATGGAGCATTGGGTGCTCTGTAAGTGAGGCATAGGGCTATCTGCTTGTTCTCAATAGAGATAATGTTGCATTGTTGGGTATCAGTGGCACTTCGTGATTTGAAGTTTAGGGTATTCCTTGCGATGATTAGAACCCCCCCCTCCTCGCCGGTGGGTTCGTGGGCAGTTAAATGCTGAGTATGTGTTGAGTATTAATTGGTTGAGTAGTACATTGTCCGTGGGTGTGAGCCAGGTCTCTGTTATACATAGTATGTCTGGTTGTTGTTCTTCTATGTGGTCTGCAATTGTGTTGATCTTGTTTCATATGGAGGAGTTTAGGGAGGAGTGGTCTAGTGGTTAGGACAAGGTACTTCAGGCCGGAGGGCCGGGGGTTCAAGTCCCACCTGGGGACAGCAATCTCAGGCCGGAGGGTCTGGGATTTCTAGTCCTATAGGCACTCCTTGTGGTCTTGGGCAAGCCACTTAACCCTCAATTGCCCATGTTCCCTGTAAGTATTAGCATATGTGTCTCATATCCCCTCGTGTTAAATGTATCCCCCAATTGACCGCTTTGACCCAGTGAAAAGCGGGATATAAATACAGCTAAATAAATAAATAAGTATGGATCTGGCATTTATGAGCTCTATTGATAATGTTATTGGGGTGTTTGTGGTACTGTGTGCTTCCTTTGAATGTCCGTGTCTGTTGTACTTGGTCTTGGTTTGAGCTTTGCGCCTGGATGCTTTGTGGGTGTTTGTGAGGATGTACTGTGGGTCTGCGTCTCCCCATTCTGTTGGTAGATGCCATAGTGTGTTTGTCTGTGTTGGCGTGTGAGTGTTGGGTGTGAATGGGGGTATGAGTTGCGTGATGAGGAGGCTGATGGGGAGGATTAGTAATGGGTTCATGTTCTCTGCTGTGCTGACTTTGTAGTCTGTTTGTCTGTTGGACTTACGCTCGGGTCTTTTGCTGCTTTCGTTGTTCCGGCTGTCTTTTGTGTGGCTCCGGTGTGTCCTTTAGCTGTTTTCTTCTTGAGATGGTCTCCTTCCTTTTGTGCTCGCCTCTGTGCCGCGCCTAAGGGCCACGCCAAAGGGCCCTCTGGCGAGGCCCTCAGGCGCGGGCCCGCCAGGTGCGGGCGTGTCAACGGTGCGCTCCTCTTATGTTGCTCTCCCACTGCCTCGATTGGACAGGAGCTTCTGAGCGGGATGATTTCCCGCTCAGGCGCTTCTCCCCGATCGGGGGAGCTTCCCTGCTGCTGGTGTGCTGGTTCGGGGCAGGTAGACAACCCAGAGGTCCGGGACTAGACCGGAGATACGACCAGGAACTGTATATCACACCAATGCACATTAATATAAACTCCCTTAAACTTATTAGGTATATTGTACACTGTTTATTTTATCTTTGCTTCAGAAGAACTACAAGGCCCTAGAATTAATGTACTCCTAAGGGCTAATAATATGTTGAAGAGAGAGTTTGGGAGTTATTTTAGAAGCCTTATCTTCAATTTCTAGGTGTAAAATCTGACATTTGCATGTGGAAATGGTGATTTTAGAAATGACTGAACTTACACATGGATGGCATTACTATGCAAAAATTGCAAAGGGGTGGTGTCGAGGACTTGTTTAGGAAGTGGCAGGTCAAACATCTAAGCCCATAGTTCATATAGGGAATGTCCATGTATGACTGCAATTATCCGTATTGGGATTTACAGCTGCTTCCTGGTACATTTAGGTTTTTTAAAAAGTGCTGGTATTGGCCAGCTGCTTAAAGGAGGGATTAAGGGGGTTATCCTCTTAATCCCCTGTAGTTTGTTTCCCCCTCCAAATTGAAATTAGAAAAAAAATACAGCAGTATCTCTAGGTAATTGGTGGCATTTATATGTATAGGTTGCAAAATGGTCGATATACTCATCTAAATGCTTGTACTTACATACGGCAATGTGGTATACTAGTTTCTATTAAGTGCCAGTATCTACGCATAGAAGTTGTTGAGTTTTCCCTGTTGAGTTTTCCCACATCTGGGTTTGAAAAATGGCTCCTCTGGCTCCACAAATACATATGTTCCTGCAGCATTTTAGAAAAGGCTCCATACGTAGCAGAGCTTTTTCTAAAATACTGCCAGAATTGTGTGCATCACAACCTCAATGTCTGAATTTTGATCCACATACTATCTAAAATGTGCCTTCATGCTATTTAAGCTATGTCCTATCTGGCGATATAAATAAATTCTATATCTATTTAAAAATCTGTATTTATCAGCTTAATCGAAATTTCCCTTTTCCTCCAAGTTTTTAAGACAATTTCCCAGCAGGTAAGTACTCACAGGTGTCGATTCCTTCCCAGCAGTACTAGTCTTGTCTTGGCAATCCTTTAGGATCAAGCATTAGCTTCTCTTCCCAGCTTCAAACATTAGCACCAGCTCCCCTTCCAGGCTCCCAGCATTGGCAGCAGTTTCCACCTAACCCCCAGTATTCGCATCAGCTCCCCCTTCTCCCAAACCCCACCATTAGTATCAGAATCAGACCCCGTCCTCCCTGTCCCACCATTACTTCCCCCTTTCTTCCAGTACTAGCATCTCCCCATTCTCCAAGTATCTGCATCTGGCCTCCCCTTTTCTCAGGCCCCCTTTTCCTCCCCTCTGTACTTGCTGGGGCATAGATATCTGGAGCTTGTGCTTTTGTTCCGACAACTCTTTACATCTTCTTCCGTCTCTCCTGGCACTGTCAGAGAGTTTAAAATATAAGACAGGCACTTCCTGTTTCTTGCTAGAATAATGGGCAGGGTTTAGGAAGAAAGATTTAAAACCTCAAGCCCAGATGTAGGAAAAGAGGCCTAAACAAGAGTAGGGCAAGCCTGCATCAGTTAAGCCAGGCATTAATTTTGGTTGTAAACATTCACACAGCTTACATACAAAATTATAGTGCAGCATCTCCTAGAGAAGTCTTACCCATGTATGCAATACAGCATCTTACCCTGTATGTTCACGGCAGAGCTATTCAGATATGTCTACTTATATGCTGCAGAGGTTGTCAGACACATATTACCCATGTGTACATTTAAGGGATTCTCATAAGAGCCAGAAAATTATCAGCCTGTCTCTTTGCTATCTTTTCTCACATAAATCATAGAAAAACAGGTTTCTTTCAGGTGAGAGATTTAATTGCCGTGATGGTATCTTTAGACCTAACAGCGGTCTTTGATTTAGTTAATCATGCTTTAGTTATTATACATTTTGTTGATACTGGCCTTGCTGGTACTGTTTGATGTTGGTTTTCTTCATTTTTGGCAGATAAGTCATAAGAACATAAGATATGCCATACTGGGTCAGACTAAGGTCCATCAAGCCGAGTATCCTGTTTCCAACAGTGGCCAATCTAGGTCATACGTACTGTGGGACCCTAGCCTGGGCCTAAGGCTTACAGCTATGGGCTGCCTTTTGTCTGTCCTTAAAATGCAACTTTATTCTTTGTCGCCAGCAATGCACCCTGGGACTTGTAGTTGATAATTCACTTTCAAAGACAAACTGTAGTTGTGCAACTGTTGGTTGAGGCAAACAAGAAAATTTATTTTGTGGATTTCCAAACGCATTAAAGTTCAGGCACACAAACACAATGGATACTTCTCCAATAACACAAGAGTAAAGTAAGGAAACTGGAACTGAAGGTAAACTGGGCACAAGTCTATTTAACAAAAACTGTTATCTTCAATAAAGCAAAACACAGCACAGCCTTATAAGCAATTTCAGCAAAGGTAATTTTCTTTTCCAAAACATTCTTTTTAACCCTGCTTACAGGTTTTTCAAGCTTCTTTAAAGCAAAGAGAGCAATCCATTAGAGAGTCCTCTGGAATGGATTGTGACTCACAGCAATCAATCTGCATAGGCTCTGGTACTATGGCTGGCTTATCTCTGGACTCAACAGCTTCTTCAAACTTTCTGGCTTGTAGGAATTCATAAAACTCATTCCATAACTTCTGTTTCTGGTCATGAACATTTACATTCGAGGAGTGAGCTTTCTCTCCCTCTAATGCTTGCTTTAAAGTTTCTACTGTGTCCACATTTACTGCCCTGCTTGTGGCTGGGTTATGATTCTTTCCTCAAAGGAACGTATCCACCCACCTTCTAGCACTTGGACCTTTCAGCATAGGATCCTGGATATTGGACAGAGGCACCTGTTCCAGCTGGTTTGTAGCCTTTCCAACTAACCGTCTGCTGGCTTTCGGTCTGGGAGTCTCTCAGATATGGAGTGCTTCCTTCTCTGCTTTCAGGCTTCAGCAACTGAAAATCAGCCTCCTCGTGGCTCTCAGCTCTCCTAACTCTCTGAGCTCCTTCCTCCTGGGAACTTTCTTCCCCCTGGGAACTCCTCCGTGCACGCTGAGAACTCCTCTGTGAATTCTGTAAGCTCCGTGTGCTCTCCCTCTTCTTCTCCCTTGTGCTCTGTTTGGAGACGGGTTTAAAAACCTGTTTCTTTCCTGCCACACCTTTCTCTTTGCACGTGTGCTCGTAATCAGTAAGCCAGCCTGCCTTCTCGTCAGAGCTAGGGCGTGGCTTGGCTTGACTTTTTTTCAAAGCAGTTTTTCTCCCACTGTGCAAAGCTTGGCTGTCAGTAGTTTTAAAGGCACAAGTACCATTTTCCTCTATTTCCATTCTTTCCTGGTCACTCTCATCACCACAGATCCCCCTCCCCCTTAAGATATCACGGGCTGGCAAAATGTTACTTGCACAGCTCAGGATTCTACTTAGGGCATCGGCATTCTGGTGCATTCTTCCTGCTTGGTGCTCAACGTGGAATTCAAAGGCCTGTAGTGCCATGTACCACCTAGTCAGCCGGGAGTTGTGATTCTTCATTTGATTGAGCCATTTTAGTGGGGCATGGTCCGTGACTAGCAAAAATTTCCTGTCTGTGAGGTAGAATCTTAGAGCTTCGATGGCCCATTTTATCGCTAGACACTCCTGCTCTATAGTAATTTCTCTCCGCTGCAGACAGCTTCCGGCTTAGAAACATCACAGGGTGTTCCGTGCCTTCGAATTTTTGAGACAAGACTGCCCCTAGCCCCGTATCAGATGCGTCTGTTTGGACAATGAATGGCCGGGCAAAATCCACGCCTTGTAGCACTGGTGCAGCGCACAGCTTCTCTTTCAATATACAAAAGGCTCCGCTGGCTTCCTCGGTCCATTTCAATTGATTGGGCGCATTTTTCCTTAGCATGTCCATTAGGGGGGCACTCTTTTCTGCAAAGTGAGAGATAATGCGTCTGTAATAGCCCACCAGACCCAGAAAACTTTGCAGTTGTTTCTTAGTAGTCGGTCTGGGAAACACTTTCACACTCTCAATCTTGCTCAGTAAGGGTTTTACTAGCCCCCGCCCTACTATGTGGCCAAGGTACTTAACCTCTTGGCCAGCAAATAAGCATTTTGCTGGGTTCAAGGTAAGTCCTGCGTCTCGCATAGCTCGTAGGACAGCCTCTACGCGGGGTAAATGCTGGTTCCATGTGTAGGCGGTCGCGTATTCCTGGTGCGGGCACACCACGTCTACCAGCCTCTGACATGTGGCAGCAGCCCCATGTAAGCCAAAGGGCATTCTTTTGAAGTGGAATAAACCAACCGGTGTACTAAAAGCTGTCTTTTGCCATGCTTCTCTGGTCAATGGTATTTGCCAGTAGCCTTTTGTCATATCGAGGGTGGTAAGATACGGCTCGTCCCAGCCTGTCCAGGAGTTCCTCTATGCGAGGCATCAGATAGGCGTCGAATTTTGATACTGCACTGACCCGTCTGAAGTCTATGCAAAACCTCATTGTTCCATCCGGTTTGGGTACGAGGACAATAGGGCTGTTCCATGGGCTTCGGGATTCCTCTATGATCCCCATTTCGAGCATTTCATGCACCTGGTTAATCACCTCTTGTCGTTTCGCTTCTGGGAGCCTGTAAGGTCTCTGCCTGATTACTTCCCCCGGTGGCGTTAGGATCTTGTGGGCCACAAGGCTAGTTTCGCCTGGCCTCGCAGTCAAGACATCCGGAAATCTGGTTAACAATCGGGCCAAGTCTTGTCTCTGCACCCACGAAAGTCTGTCCCCCACTCTAGGCTCTGGGTTCTCTTTGCAGTCGGCTAGCTGGGGTCCTAAATCTTCTTCGGGTTTTCCTTCGGAGGTAGCTGCCAAACCTTGCAGGCTTGTACCCCCCCTGTGGATCCGAATCCATCCATTCCTCGAGATGTCAAGGACACTAGAGACACCTCTTCAAGAGGGGGAAACCCGACCCTCTCACAAATTAATTGAGCTATGCAGTCTCTAGCAGTTATTTTCAAATCTTCCTTTCCAAAATTGAAGATTAAAACTTTTACTGCTCCCCTAAAATCAGGGTCAATGACACCGGCTCCTATGTCAATGAAGTGCTTCAATGCCAATCCTGAACGGGGTGCTAGGCACCCATAGCACCCTATTGGCATTTCCATTTGCAGATCGGTATTCACAAGAGCTTTCCCTTGCTTTGATACTATGATATCTTCGGCACTGCATAAATCATATCCAGCTGCATTAGCAGAGGCTCTCTTGGGACTTCGAGCGTTGGGGCTCATTTTAGAGTATTTCAGCACGAATCTCGGCTTCTCGATAGACTCCTTTTTCTGGGGATATCCCTTCACATCTTGCTTCAGCGACTTCGCAAATGAGGGACTGGGTATGGCCACTGCCTTGCTCGTTGCTCATCCTAGTGCTTCTGGCCTGGGTTTTCTTGGACAACATGGCCTTCTTTGGTTGTAAACCCTGTTCTATGCCCTTGTGAAACTGTGGCCAATCTCTCCCCAGCACTAAACTATAAGGCAATCTGGGGACCACAGCTATCAGTATCTCCCTCTTCAGGCCTAACCCTTTCACTAGGAGTTGGTAAACTGGGTAGGAAGATGCTGAACCATGAATACACCTTATCTTTACAACATTAATAGGTTGCTTGGGAACTGCCCCACTATGTGTTTCAATTTGCTGCCAAAACGCCTTAGACATCATGGTTTGATCAGCACCAGAGTCTAAGAGCACGTCAGCAACTACATCTTGTACCTCCACTGATATCATGAAACCTTCCCTGACTCTCTGGGTGTTTGCAGTCATCAGTGCTGTTTTCCAACTACACTCTCTTTGTAAATGACCTTGATTACCACATCTGAAGCATTTCTTTGTTACAACATGAGATTTTAACATGGGCATATTTTCATGGGATCCTCCCTCAGTTTTGTCCTCCTTTCTGATACCTCTGCTATTGTCAGTTTGGAAGCGCTACCACTTTCTCGGGCAGTCAACTCCGCCTCCATGAAGCGTTCCGTCAGCATTATCGCTTCTTGTGGGTTCTGACAATTTTGGAGTATCAGGAAGGTATGGATGTCTTTTGGTACAGCCGCCATATATTGTTCTAACACAATGCAATCAATTATGGAGTCCACAGACTTTCCTTACTAGGCTTCTAACACGCTGGCATAAGGCTTTAGGCGTCTCACCAGGCTTAAACCTTACACTTCTTAAGAGCCTATGGTATACTAAGGGAGTCAGACCTAACCTGTCTCGAATGGCTTTTTGCAGCTCTTCATAGTTATTAGCGTGCTCTGTGGGCATGGCCCGATATGCGGCTAAGGCCTCCCCAGTAAGGGATGCGGCTAGGCGCACGGCCCACTGCTCTTTTGGCCACCTACTAATACGAGCTACACGATCAAAAGATTCAATAAGGAAGATGTAGAGATGTTATGTGTTTTTTGAAGGTGTGAATAAACAGGTAGAAAAAGATGAGTCAGTTGATATAGTGTAGTTGATCTTTCAGAAAGCCTTTGACAAGGTCCCTGATCAGAGACTTTTGGCAAAACTAAATAGTCATGGGATAGGAGGCAGTTTACTATTGTGGATGAGGAACTGGTTAAAAGACAGAAAGCAGAGAATTCATTCAGTCTGTCCGCTATTGCCTTGTCGCCTCTTAGTGCCCCTTTAACTCCTCTATCATCTAATGGACCAACTGACTTTCACAGGTTTTTTGCTACGAATGTACTTGAAAAAAATCTTTATTTCACGTTTTTGCTTCCACAGCAAGCTTCATCTCAAATTCTCCCTTTGCCTACTTTATCAATGCCTTGCATTTGACTTGCCTGTGCTTGTGCTGTTTCCAGGTTTCGTCGTTTGGCTCTTTTTTCCATTTCCTAAAAGATGCTTTTGTGGCAACAACAGCCTCTCTGACCTCACCTTTAAACCATGTTGGCAGTTTTTTGGACTTCCTTCCACTTTTCTTAAAACATGGAATACAGCTGGTCTGGGCTGCCAAGATAGTATTTTTCAACAACACCCAAGCTTGATGTAAGTCTTTAACCTTTGCAACTGCTCCTTTAAGTTTTTTCTTAACTATTTTCCTCATTTTATCATAGTCTCCCTTTCAAAAGTTAAACGGTAGTACTGTGGATTTCCGTACTATCCCTCCTCCACTAATTAAATCAAAGGCGATCATGCTATGATCACTATTGCCAAGTGGCCCCAACACCCTTATCTCTTGCACTAGATCTGGTGTTCTACTAAGGACTAGGTCTAGTATGGCAACCCCTCTGGTCTGTTCATGAACCAGCTGCTCCGAGAAGCAGTCATTTATGTCATCTAGGAACTTTATCTCCCTAGCATGTCCTGCCGTGACACCGACCCAGTTGATACTGGGGTAATTGAAATCACCCATTATTATTACTGCGCTGTAACTTTTGTTAGCTTCCTTGATTTCTTTGAGCATTTCATCATCCATTTGTTCATTCTGGCCCGGTGGTCGATAGTACACCCCCACTGCCATCGCCTTCCCCTTTTTACATGGAATTTCATTCCATAGAGATTCTACAGAAAATTTTGTTTCCTGCAAAACTTTAATCCTTTCTGACTCAATGCCCTCTCTAACATAGAGTGCAACCCCTCCACCAATTTGATCAGCTCTATCATTATTAAATAGTTTGTACCCAGGTATCAGTGTCCCACTGGTTGTCCTCCTTCCACCATGTCTCTGATATTCCAATCATATCTAAACTCTCATTTAGTGCTATATATTCTAACTCTCCCATCTTATTTTTTAGACTTCTAGCATTTGCATACAAACCTTTTAGAGACTGTATTTTATTCATCCATTTGTTCATTCTGGCCATTCGGTCGATATTACACCCCCACTGCCATCGCCTTCCCCTTTTTACATGGAATTTCAATCCACAGAAATTCTACAGCAAATTTTGTTTCCTGCAAAACTTTAATCCTTTGTAACTCAATGCCCTCTCTAAAATAGAGTGCAACCCCTCCACCAATTTGATCAGCTCTATCATTACGATATAGTTTATACCCAGGTATCACAGTGTCCCACTGGTTGTCATCTCTGAGATTCCAATCATATCTAACCTCTCATTTAATGCTATATATTCTAACTCTCCCATCTTATTTTTTAGACTTCTAGCATTTGCATCCAAGCATTTTATAGACTGCATTTTATTCATATTAATTTGGCTATTGGTATGCATGGGTAATTAATTTGGAATCTTTAAGCTCTGTCTGCTCTGTAATCAAGGGCATTTTGGCTACTTTACTCTTTTTTGGAACCTCTCTGCTTTTGGTATTATCCTTCAAGGATACATTCTTCCGAACCATGCGCTCTTGTGCAACTGTCGGCTTTCCCCTAATATCTAGTTTAAAAGCTGCTCTATCTCCTTTTTAAAGGTTAATGCCAGCAGCCTGCTTCCATCCCGGTTTAGTGATGCCCATCTCTTCAGAAGAGCCCCTCCTTTCCCCAGAATGTTCCCAAGTTCCTAACAAATCCAAAACCCTCATCCTTGCACCATCGTCTCATCCACGCATTGAGACTCCGGAGCTCTGCCTGCCTTTTGGGTCCTGCGCGAGGAACAGGAAGCATTTCGGATAACGCTACCCTGGAAGTTCTGGATTTCAACTTCCTACCTAAAAGCCTAAATTTAGCCTCCAGAACCTCCCTACCACATTTTCCTATGTCACTGGTACCGACATGTACCAAGACAGCAGACTGCTCCCTAGCACTATCTAAGACCTTATCTATGTGGCGCGTGAGGTCCACTACCTTCGCACCAGGCAGGTATGTTACCTGGCGATCCTCACATCCACCAGCCACCCAGCTATCTACATGCCTAATGATCGAATCACCAACTATAACGGCTGTCCTAACCCTTCCTTCATTGGCACATGGCCCTGGAGAAACTTCCTCAGTGTAAGAGGGTTTTACATCACCTGGAGGACAGGTCCTAGTTACAGGATCATTTCCTGCCACACCAGGGTGATGCTCTCCTGTCACGTGACCTCTCTCCTCCATGGGAACAGGGATGCTGCCATACTGGAGGTGGGACTTCAGAACTATATCCCTGTAGGGTTCATCTATGAACCTCTCTGTCTTTCTTATGTCTTCCAAGTCTGCTACTCTAGCCTCTAGAGAATGGACTCGTTTCCTGAGAGCAAAGAGCTCCTTGCACCTAGTGCAGAGATAAGACCTCTCACCAACTGGGAGAAAATCATACATGTGACACTCAATGCAAAAGACTGGAAAGCCCCCATCCTGTTGCTGGACCTCTGTCTGCATCTTAGTTTTAAGCTTGTGTTTAGATCTTTAAGTTCTTTACTTAGTAAGGGTTGCTGTCGATACTTATACTAATAAAAGTGTACGTAATACGTTTAATATACCTTGTTCACTTGAAGCTTAATTAATCTCAGGTCCTTAGTGCATGACTGATTTGGATAACGAGCTGCACCTGAGAGCACCTCCTTTCCTTTCAGATGTGTAAGTACCTATAAAGCTACGATTATCCCAGTGGTGGGTGGGTGTTGGGGAGTGTGGAGGAAAATAAGACTTATTAAAAGAGGGCTGCTACACAGTACCCTGTCCTGTGCTTCTGAGGTAAGCTGTGACCAGCTTCCTTGGTGATTAACAATGCTTACTTTGATAGGAGTCTTTCAAAATGGCCTTTTGACCTGCCACCTGGCTTTAACACCTATTGAAAAGGTTTCACAGGTCTCTTGCCACCTAGGTAGAAAGTCTCTTTGTAAAGGTCTCTAGAAGACTTTAATTGTTGCTCAAAGAATACTGACCCTGTTTTGCCTTTAACGCTAAATTATATTCTGATTTGATTTAAACTAAAGCTCTTTGCTGCTGCTAGGCTCTGACTTATTATGAAATTTAAACTAGAAGCTCTCTGCTGGGTTCTAAATTTAACCAGAAAGCTCTCTTCTGTGTTTTAAATTTAAACTAAAAGCACTTTGCTGCTACTAGGCCCTGAGTGAGTATTAAATTTAAACTACAAGCTCTCTGCTGGGTTCTAAATCCAACCAGAAAGCTCTCTTCTGTGTTTTAAATTTAAACTTAAACTGCTGCTACTAGGCCCTGACTGATTTAACAAATACACTGGGTTCACAGAATCAGCTTTAATCCAAAGAAGTCCCTTCAGAAAAATTCCCAGAAGTATATACTCACAATTGCAGATCTCTCTATAGAAGTAGCAATCCCCTTTTCTAGTTTTTATTTATTTATTTATTTAGCAATTATTTCTATACCGCTCTTTCACAAGTATCAAGTGCGGTTTACAAATGAACAGTATGTTATATGGTATGGGTGGTATCATACCAAGTCAGTTTACATAGAACATATTGAACTATTTACAGGTAACAATATAAAGTATTAACATTATAATTATTAGAACATTAAACTGTTAGAACATATTTACATTGTTGATATTTACAAATTACGTCATGAATTATAAATTGTGGTATATATCACTTGGGTTGTATTTTAATTTATCACTTGGGTTGTATTTTAATTTATACTTCAGAGAACATGTAGCAGCTATGATTTGTATTATGATTGTTATTAAATTGTATTATTAAATTGTTATTAAGTCCTTCAAGACTTTTGTTGCTCAGTGTAATTCAATGACTTCTACTTCTCACTCTCTTTTGTGTGGGATGCCGCAAGGATCTTTGCTTTTGCCTATTCTTTTTAATATTTTTTTAGCGCCTCTAGCTGAGTTGATTCAGTCCTTTGGTATTTCAATCCATATCTTTGCGGATGATATGCAGTTAATTACTTATGTGGACCCATATAATCCTGATCTTCAACAGCTAAATTTATGTTTGTCGGCTGTTTCACAGTGGCTCAAATCACAGTTGTTGAAATTGAATCCTGAAAAAATGTAAGCTATGTAGGTTTCAAATCATCCAAATGTGCTATCATTGACTCCTAATATAGATGGATGTTGTGTACTTTTAGGCCCGATTCTGTCCCAGACGTAGATCCCCTCTGTACGTCCAGTCTGAACCAGACGTACAAAGGGGATCGCGATTCTGATCCTGTGGGGCACATCTAGATCAGAATCACGAACGGTCCTGCATGTGCAAGCTGGGACTACGATTCAGTCCGGCCTGCATGTGCAGGACTGTCCCCAGCTAACTCAGTCAAAGCTCTTCAATGGAGCTGATATTGTTGTTGTTTTATGCATTATTATGCTCATTTATATATTACTATGCCTTTTTTTTCTAAATGATTTGTAACCTGCTTTGCTGCTTTTTGTTTTAAGTGGTATATCAAATACAGTAATAAACCATAAGAACTGCCAATACTGGCTCAGAACAAAGGCGCATCAAGCCAACAGTGGCCAATCCAGATCATAATTATCCAAGATTCAAGTCTACTTGGCCAATAATGGTTTATGAACTTGTCCAAAACTTTTTTAAACAGCTTCTCTAACTGCTTTTATTACATCTTCTAGTAAAGAATTCTAGAGCTTAATGATGCATTGAAAGAAAAGGTATTTTTTCTGATTTGTTTTAAATGGACTAATTAGTAACTTCCTGGCATATCTCCTAGTCTATGTACTTTTTGAAAGAGTAAACAAACAATTCGCATTGACCAATTCAACTCAGGGGCATTGGAATGGGGTTGTCCACATGGGCCCCAGTTGATTCAAATTTTAGCAGCTGGAACAGCGGGAGCCTTGCTTCTAAGTTGCCAGTGTTTCTGTTTTTCTTCATTTGGATCAGTTTTCCATAATTTGGAGATGTTTTGTTGCTATAATAGGCCTCTTTTGCTTAACATTTTTAACTATATTGAGAGCTGTTTGAGCTTCTTCCTACTTTTTTTAATACATGGAACATGTCTATTGTGAACTTCTCAAATAGTATTTTTAAACAAGGTCTACATCTGATTTAAACACTTAGTGGGGCATTCCGTGGCACGAATAGCGGGACTGGATGTACGGGCTGGACGTCCAACCCACGCTCAGCCCTGGAATCCGATTCTGTCACCAGCACTCCCTGCACGTTCATAGGAATGAGGGTAGGAAAGGGTGGAGCTGGGGTGGGGCCAGCTACAGGAACGTACCGAGGCAATTCTGATCAGGCCTCTGTACATTCCCCGGCATTGCCTTGGACCCCAATGGTGGAATAAGCCCAGGGAGCCTCACTAATCACCGCACATTCCTGCACCCCTGGGCCCTGGCCTTGCCATGACCCTGCAACCACGACTCGGGCCATAGGTATCTCCGGTGCCAGCTGGACTGTGGTCTGCAGGAGCAGGCATGAGCGATGGCATACCAAGCTGCCATATTGATGGCTTGATGCCCTGGAGCAGGGATGCCACTGCTGCCTTGCCCTGGCTGTGCCATTCTGGCCTCAGGACGGGCAACTCCCCAAACGTTGATCTCAGCAGCATACAGGAAGCACCTGGATGTCTGTGCTCCTGATTCTGCCATCACACATATGTCCGGGCCTAGTGGGGACAGAATCAGGTGTATCATCGGCACGTCCAGGTTTTGGCCAGGCACTGTGGGCGGACATGCGGGAAGCAGAATCAGTCTCTTAAGAGCCCAATATTCAGTGGCAGCGGCGAGCCATATCCACTGAACCCTACACCTGGTTATTCAATGCCTGGGGCATATCCAGCCACCGGCACTGAATATCCGGGTCAGCTAGATAGCTAGGAAACTACCCAGGTGGTTAGCTTTGGCAGTGAAAGTTGGGCTAGTCTTTACTGTGCCTGACTCGCTGCAGAGGGATATCCAAACAGCAGCTGAACATTGCCGCTGCTTGGATATCCCCAGGTGTCGCCCCCCTCTGCCCCTAGAGCACCCCAATGCTAGCTGGTTAGCACCGGGGCACCTAGCAGTGGCACCCACAGATATTCAGCGGCACTAACTGCTTCTGTCACTGAATATTCCGTCCACCGCTAACCACATTAATCATTTTAAATATCGAGCCATTAAGTTTTAAAGTACATCTGGTAAACAACTATCAACTTCTTGGAAGCCTGACTGGGTGCAAGGGGGGGGGGTCCCCCACAAGGATCTATTCTTTCCCCTTTTCTGTTCAATGTAAATATTCAGCCTAATGTGTACTTGGTTAATAGCTATGGTTTAAGTTGTATGATCTATGTGGATGACATCCTCATAATTTGTGAACTAGGAACTCAGAGATCTTTTTGATTGTCTCAATTAAATCTATATTTGCTTTCTCTTCAGAAATGGATAGGGGATACAAATCTTTTCTGGAATTGGCAGCAGCCTGAGTTGTTTTGGGTTAAAAGATCTACTTCTGAAATTGCTCATCCTACTTTTACTTTTCAAGGCTTTTGTTTTCAGTTTAGACAGAGGTTAAATTCCTGGGACTCTTATTAGACTCTGAATTGGATCTGCATACCTAGATATCATCGGACAGGGCTGCCTCTGTGGCAATTGCATATCATCTACAACAGAGGTCCCCAACCTTTTTAGTTGTGTGGACAGATTATTAACTTCCAAAAGGTTCAGGAACCCCCAGTTCATCCTCACCACTCTTCCTAGATCCCCCTCCCCTTAGTGCCAAGCCTGCCCCCACTCCTTTATCTCTTAATGATTTACCAGAGCTTTCACTCTGCAGCTCTTCATTTTCCTCTCTCTCTCCCTGCACTTCTCCTCAGGACTTCCACTTATCAGGTAATCATGTGATCTAGTTAAAAGATTACATTTTCCATGTAAATAGTTCTCCCTTGTTTTCCAAGTTGATAATCCTGTTATATGTAACTCCGAACAGCCTGTTGTTCTGGTTTTTGTTTTGTTCTCTGTAAACCGCGCTGATGTCGAAGAGTGCGGTATAAAAGAAATTAAAATAAATAAAAATAAATAAAAAAATAAAGTCACTCTTATCTGTGCTCATCTCCTCCACTGCCAACTCCAAACCACATTCCTTCTACCTTGCTTAGCCATAAATCTGGAATAGACTTCCTGAGTCAGTATGTCATGCTCCATCTCTGGTCCCATTCAAATTCTGGCTAAAAGCCCATCTTTTTGAGTCTCCTTATAAATCCTAAGCACTTATTCTTCTGTTTAATACCCATGTTGTTTTAATAGACTGTAACCCTATGTGAGCAGGGACTCTCTCTTATGTGTATGTGTTGTCACAGTGCTGACTCATTAGTGACCCCTATGGAGACAGAAGATAGTGCAGATCAGGGAAATAAAGACGTGCTGAGAAAGCACATGGTGGAAAGTTGCCAGGGGCAACGTAAGCAAGTGAGGTCACGAGCTTGGAAGACACCCTCAGCCAATAGGGAAGCCAGGGGATTTTCACCTGACTCTAATCAGCTAGGGAGTGGTGCAGCTAGGAATTACCTAAATAAACCTAGCTCACAAACAGTTAGGCAGAACGAGAACAGGAGCAAGGCTGAAAGGTTTAAGTGCAGGACAAAGGCACAAACCAGGAGCCAGGATAGGAACTGGAGAGAAACCCAGAGAAGGAACTGGTTACAGGAGGAGGACGAGAGGAGCTGTGGAGAGAGCGTGTCAGAGTACCCCATTGGAAGCTTGAGTGGACGTCTGAGTGAGTCTGAAGAATGCTTGAATGAAAGGTACAGACAGCGTGACACAGCTAAGGAAAGTAAATGTAACAGCCCAGCGTGGAGCAGAGATAAGAAAGAAAAGGTACAAGCCAGGAAGTTTAATCCCAGTGCAAGAGGGGGAGCAGAGATATTCCTGTACCCTTTTTATAAGCAAAGTAAAGGCTTTTTACCTGAAGAAGGGACACACTCTGCAAGGTATGTGAGACCTAGAGTTTCCCAAGGGCGGCCGTCAGGAGTTCCAGCTGGTTATCAGTTCCTACCTAAAGCAGAGCTCAGAACAGGGCCAATTCCACCTAATAGTGGGGCAGAGCAATTCCTCAACCTGTTTCACAGAGGTGAGCAGAGGGGAGGCTCCTATTACCACAGCAAGAGAGAGTGTGGTAATTACCAACAGTTTTCCTCTAGCAAGGGAGAACGACGTCACAGCCAGGACGGGCTGTTTGCTGAGCCCACACAGAGGGAGAGTGCAGAGGGATTGATTCCTAATGTGGAGCCAATGCAATGTGACTTACCTATAACTGAAGATATTATAGAAATGGACTGTAGTCTTTCTGTAGCAGATGATATAATATCTCTCAGATAAAAAGGAATAAGCAGCCTGCCAAGGCAAAGCAAGGCCTTATTCTCAGTGGCTACCAGCCTAAGTTTAAAGTACATTTCTGTTGCTGAAAGAAAGCTATTTTGTGTTCATTTTTGCTTTCTGTTTCACCCAGGAAGGGTTTTTGTTTGTGTTGCTGTAAATATTTGAATATCCTATTTGGGAAGGGAAATAAAGCCCTATTTACCTTATTCGGTTGTCCACAACTATTTTTGTGTAATCTGGCAGCAGCTACAACTACCAGGAGGCCAGTTACACAGGGGTCTAGTGCAATACCAGAGCTCATCGGTAGGTGCACCAAGAGGGCCCGTGACAGTGTACAGCTGCATGCCTAGTAGCACTACAGAAATGATTATTAATAATAGTATCTCCCTTCCCCTTCCTGTCTCCACCAGTCTCAGTCTCTTTCCCCTTCCTCCCAACCAGTTTCCACTAGTTGGTCTCTGCCAATTTCTCTCTTCCCACAGTCAAACCCTAGCAGTCTCTCTCTCTCTTTTAAATTTTGTGTGCCCTGCGGAACCTCTGTAATGGTCTCATGAACCCCCAGGGGTCAGTGGACCACATGTTGGGAACCCCTTATGTACATTTGTCTGACAGAGGAAAATGTAGTTTCTCTGATTCAGGTGTTAATCATGAGATTAGATTTTTGCAATGCTTAATACTATGGGCTGACAAAAAGTCAGCTGCATAGACTCCAGTTTAATCAAAATATGGCTGCCCATATTCTTAAATGTTGGAAGCTTTGAGATCTTAATTTGCTGGTTTTGGAAATTTCACTGGCTGCTCATTGGTCAAAGAATTAATCTTAAATTATTGTTGTTGATGTTTCATACTTTGAAAGATCAATCTGCGCTTTATTTGAGGGATAAATTGAAATTATATGCCGCTAGTAGACAATTAAGATCTTCCCAGAATAATCTTTTGTCTTTATCTTCTCCTGCTGAGGTAAGGTTGGGCTTTTATATATGCGGTCCTTTTTTAATAAACTTAATTCTCTGAGAGACTTGGAATATATAAGACTAGCTAGCATTCAGGAAAGTATGCAGTCATTTTCAACTGCATTCCCTTGACTGGCTTTTGTTTATTAATCTGTTCATCTATTTTGTTTTATGGTTGTGTGTTTGTCTCATTTTATGCTCTTTAGTTTTATGTTTCTATGTGTATGTTCATATGTAAGTTGTTGTTGCAAATATTTTAACATTATATGTCTCTCTAAGTTCTTATAAATAAAACAGAATATCAATATGCTACAGGACATCAATTAATGCTCATGCATATAGTGCAGCGTCTGTTGGTCACATCTCACCCATGTGCACACATTCTTGATTATGTCATACATGCTGCAGGGCTTCTCAGTCATGTCTTACCTGTGTATACACTGCAGTATTTGCTGCCATGTGAAGTTGTAACTTCAGGTCCAATGTAGGCCCTGGATACAGAAGGGAACTGGCTGAACTCCTTATACATGTCACTTACTCTCTCTGATCCTCCCAACATCTTTGAAGAGAGAAGCCACAGGAGTTCTTGTATGCTGTTGCACCTTGTAAAGGACGAACAAAACAATCATTGTAGTACCTGAGCTTTCAAGGCCACACAGACCTGATACTACAGCCAGTAGTGGTCTTAGAGGACGGCAAACTGAGTGACTTAGAGCCCTACATTTCAGAGAGCCCCATAGCTTTGAAACACATTGTTTTAGAGGCAGGGCTAGCAGCAGACCTCTGTGGGTGTCACTGCGCCAGGCCATGTGCTTCAGCACACATGGCCTGCTGCTTCTGAAACCCCCTCTGACAGGACGTTGTGTGAAAGGGGGAGTCAGAAGCGGCAGGCCATGTTTGCCAAAGCACATGAACTGCCGCAGACTGCAGCTGTCACGCTGACTCTCCCTCACCACGCCGATTGAATTGGTGGCAGCGGTGCAGCACAGCTGGGTGGGCTGCGGTATAGACAGGGTTTCTGCTTCAGGTGGCATAAACCCTTGGGCTGGTCCAGTTTAGAGGTAAAAGTTTTGAAAGGAAGTGTATCTATTTTCATTTTAACATTCAAAAATTTAATTGCTCTAAAGACAATCAAAGATAGCAATTTCATTGCAATTTCACTGATAAAAAATTGAAATAGAAATTAAAAAATGACCTACTTATTTATAAATCATTATAATTAAGCTTTAGGTGGCCCCAAATGACTCCGTCGTCAAGATACTTGACTAGATCTGATGCAGTTTGGTATATTAGCCAGGAGAAAGTGAGTTCAAGTCCCATCACCACCACTACTGACTTTATGTATTTGATGTTATTTATTTTTGTCTGTGATGTGTTTTTTATTTTAATGTTCTTGATTCAAATGAATTGTCAATATATAATAGCCTTTTAGACAAGCTCAATATGCTGGCAGATGAACTTGATACTTACCGTTAATTTCCTTTCCTGAGTCTCATCAGACTATCCAAACGAGAGGGTTTGAGTCCCTCTACCAGCAGATGGAGAGAGAAAGAGAGCTCGAGAGGTCTCTGGGGTCTATATCAGCAGTCCTAAAGGTTCCTCTGGCAGTATGGTCTCAGAGCCCTCGGCACCTTACCCAAGAATTCCGTGCAACAGTAACCAACAAAACAACAAACACAATGTGAACTAATTTACAACAGAATTCCTGCTTGTGGCAGAAACTAGCCGGTGTCCAGTTGAAAGGCTGTGAAACCTTCACCATTTTCTGAAATAAAACAAAAAAAGTGGGAAAACTGACTGCAGGCAGAATCACTTTAGAGCAACTGCATCTTCAACCAGAAAATAAAAAGAGTTAATGATATTAGCAGAGGAGAGATGCTGGAATGGTCTAGTAAGACTCCAGCAAAGGATACGAGGTATTAATGGTAAGTATAAATTTCACTTCCCTGTATACCAGACCAGTTTAGATGAGTGGGATGACCTCATTACCTACATATTGAACCATCTGCACTGGCTTCCAGTGAAATCCTGGGCCAAGTTCAAGGCCGTGCTTAACACTTTCAAAATCCTACAGAATGCTTCAGCAGACATCCTGAACATAAGAACATAAGATATGCCATACTGGGTCAGACCAAAGGTCCATCAAACCCAGTATCCTGTTTCCAACAGTGGCCAATCTAGGTCATATGTACCTAGCAGTTTCCCCAAAAGACACAGGTTCCTCAATGCTTGTATTGGGTCAAAGTGATTGGCTCCCTTTTAATAATGGTTTATGGACCTTTCCTCCAGGAACTTGTCCAAACCTTTTTTAAACCCAGCTACACTAACAGCTTTTACTACATCCTCCGGTAACAAATTCGAGAGTTTGATTACACATTAAGTGAAAAAATATTTTCTCTTCTTAGTCTTAAATAGGCTACCCTGTAGCTTCATTGCATGTCCCCTAGTCTTTCTATATTTTGATGATGTAAACAATCGATCTACGTTTATCCATTCCACTCCTTTCATTAAATTATAGTCTTCTATCATATCTCCCCTCAGCCTTCTCTTTTTCAGGTTGAAGAGCCCTAACCTTTTAAGCCTCTCTTCATAGGAGTATCCTTCCATCCTCTTTACCATTTTGGTGGCTCTTCTCTGTACCTTTTCTAATAACACTATATCCTTTTTAAGATACGGCGACCAGAATTGCACAGAATATCCAAGGTGCAGTCGCCCCAATGGAACGATACAAAGGCATTATAATATCCTTTGCTTTATTCTCCATTCCTTTTCTTATGATACCTAGCATTCTATTTGCTCTCTTGGCCACCGCTGCACACTGGGCGGAGGGTTTTAACATGTTTTCCATCATGATGCCTACATTTTTTTCCTGGGTGGTGGTTCCTAATGTGGAACCTTGCATCATGTAACCATAGTTTGGGTTGTTCTTTCCTAGGTGCATAACTTTGCATTTGTCCACATTAAATTTCATCTGCCATTTAGATGCCCATTCTTTGAATTTATCAAGATCCTCTTGCAATTTTCCACAATCCTCATGGGTTTTCACAACTTTAAATAGTTTTGTGTCATCTGCAAATTTGATAACCTCACTCGTTATTCCCTTTTCCAGATCATTTAGGAATATGTTCAAAAGCAGCGGACCCAGCAAAAGTCCCAGACACTCGACCTAGAAGGAACAAGAGGAACCTGGTTATCACACCCAGCACTTATTCGAAGTCCAAGCAACACACATCTAAGAGGGCATTTTCTCTCTCTGCTCAAGCCTTATGGAAGTCCCTCCCAAATGACTTAAGAGCCACTGTAGATGCCAAAGTCTTCAGGAAAAAGCTGTAAACTCTCCTTTATACAGAGTACTTCGGAAACATTACATAGCACACTGCAAACGATCCCATACAATGCCGGACCCCAGATTCAGAATGCACCATAGCCCACACTAACTAGACACTTCCCGGTATTTGCTACCAAGTCTCGTATATAAGTTCTTACGTATTAAACTCCCCGTATGCAATGTGCCTCCCCCTGCTAACTTATCGTACCAATGTAAACAGTTTGAAGTTCTAATGTAAACCTCTTTGAGTGAAGGAGAAGGCAGTGTAGATGACCTGTTAAATAATAAATCAGGTCACTCTGGAGGATGCAAACTGTATCAGCCCATTGCTCTAATATGGTGCTTGTTCCCGTGCTCTCCGTGAGTGCCATGACACCATGTGCTCCCAGCAAGTGGCTCACTGCCATTTTGGAGAGCCTGGGACTAGTCACCAGTGAAGAAGTGAGAAAGTTGGGACCTTGCACCACACTGGATGTCCCCCCCCCCTCATGGCATGTTCCTACCCAAAGTGCTCTGGGATTACTTGCACAATCAGAGCCAGAATCCGCTTCCCACCATGTGCCAGACTCCTCACTGCTTCCCCATGATGCAACTGTGATGGAAGTGAATCGGGAGGGGAAAACACAGCCTAATTGAGGCATCCAACATCCAGACATTTTTGCTCAGAGCGGCATCTCATCAAAGGCTCTGGCATGCTCCTGCAGCCACAGCCTAAGACTGTACCTTCTCGCTCTACTCTTTTTTTAAACTTTAAGCAATAAGGTAAAACCTCACAGCTCCTCATCAAACGAATGCTCCGGGCCCACCCCTATCAAGATGAACCTTCTCCAAAGATTTCCCAGAGGGGAGAGAGATGGAAAATTAGCCCATCAAGACTGCTGTCCAGTCTCACTCCAACAAGCTTAGGAGAAAAAGAGAGCTAGGCCTGCTGTCCCTGCCAGCCATTATAAGACTAGTGACAAGTGTTTGCAACATTTGCTAGAGACAGAGAAAACACTGTAAGGGAAGCCCTTCAAGGGTGCCGATATAGGCTGCAGGAGCTCTCAGGCTGTTTATCTCTGTCTCCCTCCAGTCCTTTGGCACCACTCCCGACTCCAACGAGGCATTGAAAAGATCAGTCAGTGGAGCTGCTAGAACTTCCCCAAGTTCCCACAGTATTCTAGGGTGTATCCCATCCGGTCCCATCGCTTTGTCTACTTTAAGTTGAGCTAGTTTCTCACGAACACAGTCTTCTGAAAAATTTTCAAGATGTCCCTCGCTTCTGTTCCTATTTGTGGGTGTTTTCTGAGGTCCTGCTCCTGGTTCTTCATCTGTGAACACAGAACAAAAATATTTGTTAAGCAATTCCACTTTATCCTTATCAGCTTCTACATATTCCTCTCCTGCACCCTTGAGTCTGACAATACACTTTTGCCCTTCCTCTTCTCACTAATATATCTGAAAAATGTCTTATTCCCCCCCCCCCCCCCCCATTTTATTGCATTGGCTATTTCCTCTTCCTTTTGAATCTTTGCCTTCTTGACTACTTTGCTAGCTTCTCTAAGTTTTGCCAAATACAGATGCCTGTCCTCCTCTCTCTGTGATCTCTTGTATTTCACAAAGGCCTCCCTCTTTTTCTTCACTTTTTCAGCTACTTCTTTCGAAAACCATAGCGGTCTCCTTTTCCTTTTACCTTTATTTACCATTTTAACAAAAAGGTTGGTTGCCCTTAAAAAATCCCCTTTCAGTTCTGCCCACTGTTTTTCTACATCCCCCAGCTGTTCCCATCCCATTAACGACTCCCTGAGGTATTGGCCCATCTTCGCAAAGTAAGTCTTCCTAAAGTCTAAGATCCTCACCTTTGAATGGATTCTAACAGCCCTAGTCCTAATACTGAACCACACCATCTGGTGATCACTGGATGCAAAATGATCTCCCACTACAACATCAGAAACACTTTCACCATTGGTAAGCACCAAGTCCAGTATGGCCCCTTCACGTGTGGGGTCTGTTACCAATTGCCTGAATAGTTCTCCCTGTAGAGAATCCAGGATCTCCTTAATTCTAGATGATACTGCAGCAGGAATGTGCCAATCAACATCTGGCATATTGAAATCTCCTATCAGTAGCACTTCCCCTTTCCTAGCAATGCTGCGTATGTCTTCAATTAACTCTGTCCACCTCTTCCTCTTCTGGGGGAGGTCTGTATATCACACCAATGTAAATAGATTTCTCTTTCCCTCTTTCTAGTTTAACCCACAATGCCTCCTCTCTCCCTTTTAAGCTCTGTAATTCCAAAGCTTTAATAGGAGCTTTTACATATAGTGCCACTCCTCCTCCCCTTCTTCTTACCCTGTCCTTTCTGAATAAAGTATAGCCAGGTATAGTTACATCCTAATCACGGTTTTCTGTGAACCATGTTTCTGTAACTGCCACTAAATCCAAGTCAGCCACTCCCACCAAAGCTTCAACATCAGGGATCTTATTTCCCATGCTACGGGCATTTATACACACTGCTTTCCATATGTTACCCCTGTTACCCTGATGCAGTGTACAGCACCGCCCAACTCAAATTCGGGTCCATTGTGTATAAATCTGAATTACATGCTGCCAGCTTTTTCTTCTGGACCTTCTATGAAGATTCTTTTCAAAGAAATCCACCACGATTTCTGGAAGATATGCGCTTTGGGACATATGGATCATTCACATTAAGAACATAAGAATGTAATGCATATAGAGGTAGATATTGGAAAGTTCAGGTTGGGACAGTAACATTTCTCCTGATATTCTACAAAGGGCTTTGCTGAATGCTGACTGCAAAGTCTTGTATAAAATATGGATAAGGAATTGCAGTAGTGCTGCATTTTGAAAAAGATGCACTTAAAAGGGGAGCCAGCTAAGGAGAGGAATGAAATAACGCTTTCATCTGCAATTCCGAGACACTGCAGAGATTAGCACAACTGCCCCCTGAATCAGTGGTAGAGACTTACACATCTCTAGGATGAGGGAACTGGTCCTTGCAATGCTTCAGAGCAGGTGCAAATGTCGGTGTGGAAAGTTCCTAAACATAAGATATACCATACTGGGTCAGACCAAGGTCCATCAAGCCCAGTATTCTGTTTCCAACAGTGGCCAATCTAGGTAATATGTACCTAGCAGTTTCCCCAAAAGACACAGGTTCCACAATGCTTGTACTGGGTCAAGCATTGATATCCTGGGTCCCTTCTTAATAATGGTTTATGGACCTTTCCTCCAGGAACTTGCCCAAACCTTTTTTAAACCCAGCTACACTAACAGCCTTTACTACATCCTCCGGTAACAAATTCCAGAGTTTGATTACACGGCGAGTGAAGAAATATTTTCTTTTATTAGTCTTAAATAGTTTACCCTGTAGCTTCATTGCATGTCCCCTAGTCTTTCTATATTCTGATAACGTAAACAATCGATGTACGTTTACCCGTTCCACTCCGTTCATTAATTTATAGACTTCTATCATATATCCCCTCAGCCGTCTCTTTTCCAGGTTAAACAGCCCTAACCTTTTTAGCCTTTCTTCATAGGAGTATCCTTGCATCCCCTTTACCATTTTGGTGGCTCTTCTCTGAACCTATTCTAATAACACTATATCCTTTTTAAGATACGGCGACCAGAACTGCACACAATATTCAAGGTGCGGTCGCACCATGGAACGATATAGAGGCATTATAATATCTTTTGTTTTATTTTCCATTCCTTTCCTTATGATACCTAGCATTCTATTTGCTCTCTTGGACACGGCTGCACACTGGGCCGAGGGTTTTAACATGCTATCCACAATGACGCCTAAATCTTTTTCATGGGTGGTGGTTCCTAATGTGGAACCTTGCACTGTGTAACCATATTTTGGGTTGTTCTTCCCTAGGTGCATAACTTTGCACTTGTCCACATTAAATTTCATCTGCCATTTTGATGCCCAGTCTTCCAATTTATCAAGATCCTCTTGCAATTTTCCACAATCCTCTTGGGTTTTAACAACTTTAAATAGTTTTGTGTCATCTGCAAATTTCATAACCTCACTCGTTATTCCACTTTCCAGGTCATTTATGAATATGTCAAAAAGCAGCGGACCCAGCACAGATCCTGGGGTACACCACTATTCACCTTTCTCCATTGGGAAAATTGGCCATTTAGCCCAACACTCTGCTTTCTATCTTTTTTTTTTCAAAGATTTCTTTATTAAATCACACAGTAAAATACAAAACTCTACAAACAGTCTCGATTTTCCATTGGCCAGCATAGCAAGCAGACATACCACGGGCAGGGCTGTGTCTTGTCCACTGCCCGAGGATTGACTTAGGTACAAACAAATTTTTGCAACTTGTCAGACAGCTGCCTGGGTGAGAATCTTCACAGTCTTGGCAAGTGCATATATCTATATGATTTGCAAGGGATTGTGGGCAATGCAGTTCATTCACACCAGACACAGCTGCTGACAATAATTTAGTTGTGCTCAAGTGTTAAAGCCAATAAGATATTTATTTATGGGGTTATTTCTCCCAACACAGATATGCTTGGTAGCACACAAATCAGGCCACTTGCTTCCAGTGTTTAACTTGGAAAAACAAAATCAAAATCAGGAAAACAACATTCAAATTTGTCAGGCATTAGCTAATGTTTTCTTAGCATATATCAAACAAACCAAAAGCCACAAAGCAAGAAAAAAACTGTTCTTTTCAGGTTAACTTCTGATAACTTCCCACATAGATTCAGAAGTGATTCTCTCCTAGCTCACAAGCAATTAGGTAAGGCTCAATTGCTAGCAGTTATCCAGCTGAAACCCCTTAGCTGGCTTGCGTTCTACAGCGTGGCCAGAAATCCTACACAGGAGCTTTTCTGAGTAGATTAAAGAACAAGTTTGTATTTCTTTGTGATGGTTGCTGTACTTTATAACAGAAAATCACCAAAGGAGTTTAGACAGAGAGCAGTCCATGTAAACAGATTCTTCATCTGCTATCACCCCCTCTTCTTCAACAAGCATGGGTTCAATATCATGGATTGGCACAGATGAATCTCCCAAGGAAGCACTTTCAGGAGAATACTTGTTTCCCTGCTGTCTTTCAAGGTTATAGCTAGGGCATAGATCAGTGTTCATACCTGAGCTTCCATTGCTGTTAGAGTTCCTCTCTATATAGCCTGGCCAGTATGTAGTCCAGTTCTTATGTCCAGCCTTCCAATCTAGATCCCTGGACACTGGATCTCTCTTCACATACGTTCTGGCACAGGTCTTAGGGTCTCTTCCACGTGCAGCCGTCTCCCTCACAGGTAGCGTCTGGAGATTCCTAGCTCTGCAGCACCATTCCTCTGGCTTTCCCCAGTCCAATGGTGTATGCTGGCCCTTGGAATGCCTCCCAGTATACGTACTGCTCCGGACTCTTCTAGACCTCTGAAAGGCTTTTCTCTTCCTTCTTCCAAAGGGTTTCTTTCCCTCTCTGTCCGTCTGGTTTGGCTTCTGCTTCTGATGATCCTTCAGATGAAACTGATGAAGCTCAAGCTGATTCTCAGGATAAGGATAATTCTCTGTAGAATAAACTCTACCTTTATTCTGCCTAGATGAGTGCTCCCCCCTAATACAGCGCAGCTGTGCTGAATCAGGCCCTGCCCTTTGAGATGAGTGCTTAGGGATTACCTCATAGCCCTCCTGATTGAACACACGTTTCCCCACTTCAGCTCCTCTAATGGCTGTTGGAAACCTGGTGCATTCTGGGACTGGTAGTCTTTTATGGGAAAATTCTGTTTTCTTATTTCTACCAGAACTGACAGGTTGCTTGTTCAGAGTCACTTCACCTTTTCTATAGCTCCTTCCTGAGCTATGATAAGCTTCCTTATCACAAACTTCCTAATTACACCCCTCCCATCCCCCTCCCCTCCACCCCCCCTCCCACGACCACAGGGGGCACACATCTCACTTTGCAGCAGAGGCCCTCTAGGAGCTCCTCAGCACCTTACTCCAAGCTCAAAACAGCACTGCGAGATTTAGGCCGCAGTGTTTGAATATAGGGCATCCACACCAAAAGAAAGGAAGCCCAACTCCGGGGGTGACGCTGCGCACTCCTCCGCTCCAAGAGCATAAACTGATGGAGCCCATTGCGCCACTCCCAGAAAGAAGGGGCCGCCGGCTCCAACCATCGCCGCAGCACCGGAGTCTTCCCCACCAGACATGCCTTCCGTATCAATAGTTGCTGCCATCGGCCCTTCGGGCGGAGTGGTCCCATCTGATCCAATGCCACCAATTGCCCCGTCCAGCAAACCTGCTGCTGCAAAATAACCCCCAAATAATGTGCAATCCGAAACCAGTAGCGACGTATATAGGGACAGCCCCACCACATGTGGCCCAAATCCGCTAATGGACAGGGGCATTTCGGACATCCACCGTATACCGTGAGACGACTACGTAGTGCACGCCTCGGGGAAAAGTGGGCTCGCAAGATGCATTTAAATTGAATCTCCCGCCAATAGGCTCCTTCCACTAGTCGGGCGATACGGCCCAGCGCAGCACGAACCGAGCCCGGAGCCACCTCGCACCCTAACTCCCGCGCCCAAGAAACCTCTTCTGCTGAGTAGTCCGGCGGTGGCACCAAGGGCACCAGGGCTTTTTTAAGTATTGCTATAGTAGGCGGGGTCTCTGTCCCAAGAGCAAAAAATTCTAATATCCGCGTGGAGTGGTCCCCCAACAATTCTCGCCCCGTTACTGAACTCACATAATGGGAGAGCTGCAAGTATGGGAACAGAGAAACTCCGGGGGACAAGCTGTACTCCCGACACAACACGTCCAAAGGTTTACACCGCCCTTCCAAGTCAATTACGTGCCCCAGCAACCGTATCCCCACCTGCGCCCTCCGACGGAAGGGAACCGACTCCGATCCCGGAAGAAATTGGGCGTTACCCTGCAGCGGCAGCCAACTCGAAACCGCCGGCGAGCAGCCCCACGCTTTATTCAACCATTGCCAGGTGCGCCGCGCGGCATTAACCAGCACGCTGTGTGTCACTCGAGCCGGCAGGACCGCGCGCTGTAAATGTAAGACCGCCAGCAAGGAATGCGGCGCCACCAAAGCCTCTTCCAGTGCCCTAGGAGTATACACCTCGGTACTACCCAGCCAGTCCCCCAAATGCCAAGCCTGGCAAGCCAGGGCATAAGTCCAGAGATCCGGTACACCCATGCCCCCAGATCTCCATCCCCCTCTCAGGCGGTTCATCGGTATGCGTGCTCTGGCCCCCCGCCACAGAAACCTGCGAAACTCACGCTCTATACGCAAAAGGTCACGACGTAATAACCAAACCGGCAAGGTCTGTAGCCAGTATAGGACCCGCGGCAGGACCACCATCCCCAAGGCGGCCGCCCTGCCTGGCAAAGATAATGGGAGAGGGGACCAAGCTTGGAGCTGCAAACGAATCCGGGCCAGGATGCGCTCAAGGTTCCGCTTATACAATACCGACATGTCTCTAGTGAGCTCGATCCCCAAATAAACAAAGGAATCACTGGTCCAGCGCAGTGGGAAGCTCCCTCTCCAATTCCCCTGAAGTCGGCCCCCAATGTCCAAAGCTTACGATTTATCTCGGTTGATTCGCAGTCCCGCAAAATCCCCATAACGGGAAAATTCAGCTAGCAAACACGGCAATGTGTTGGGGGTCCCGCAAGTGGACAAGGATGTCATCCGCAAAGGCTGCGATTTTAAAACCGCAGGACCCGATAGACACTCCACGAATGTCGTCAGACTCTGCTATACTCCGCAGCAACGGGTCCAGCGTCAACACAAACAGCAGCGGCGAAAGCGGGCAACCCTGGCGCGTCCCCCTCTCAAGGTTAAAAGTATCCGATAGCACCTCATTGCATAGAATACTAGCCGTTGGGTTGGTGTACAACAGCTCCACCATCCGAATGAAGGAGTCGCCCAGGCCGTACTGGGGCAAAAGGAATTTCATGTAGTCCCAGTTGACCCGGTCGAATGCCTTCTCCGCATCGAAACTGATCAGCAAAGATGGTTCATCACGCGCACGCACCCATTCTATAGAAGCTAAAATTTTCTGCAGATTCCGCACGGCATAGCGCCCCTGGACAAAACCAACCTGCGACTCATGCAGTAGGCCCCCTAACACGGAGGCTAGCCGCTCAGCTAACACCTTCGCCAAGACCTTCAAGTCAAAGTTTAGCAGCGAGATGGGTCGATAAGAAGTCGCCTGCATGGGGTCTTTACCGGTTTTGGGTATCAGGGTAATAAAGGCATGGTTAGCCCCCCAACCAAAGCTTCCCTGGCTCCACCCTCCGGCGATATACCGCGGTCAGCACAGGGGTAACTCGTTCGACTAAAAGCTTGTAGAACTCCGCTCCATACCCGTCCGGACCCGGCGACTTATAGCAACTGGCCCCCAGGATCACCTTGTGGACTTCCTCCTCTGTTACTGGGGCATCCAAAGCCGACTGCTGCTCCACCGTCAGCCTAGGCAATCGCAGCCCCTGGAGATAACCCTCCATTAATGTCGTGGAGCTGGCAGATCCCCCATAAAGCTGCTGAAAAAAGGAGCAAAATACTTGAGCGATAGCCGGGCTGTGTTTGTGCAAACGGCCCTGCTCATCACGCAAAGCCACTATGGAGCGAGACCCTCTACTGCCCCGAAGACACCACGCTAAGAGCTTGCCTGGCTTATTCCCAAAACGGTGGAGCTGATATTTATAATACGTCAAAGACTTCTTGGCTCTTTGATGGAGCAGCTCGTTAAGAGACGTCTGGAGCTCCCAATAGAACCGTTTATTGGCCACAGTGGGAAGCCCCCGCACACCGGCGTCGGGCTTTTACCACCTGTTTTTCCAGCTGGACTATGCGGGACGCTATTGACTTGCGCTTCCGTGATCCATAGGCAATAATGTCACCGCATAAGACCACCTTCGTTGTTTCCCACAATAGCTCAGGCTCATCTCTATGCCGTTCATGGACATCCATAAATTCCCCCCATCGCTGTGACAAATATGTGTGAAATTCGGGGTCAGTGTACAGCCCTAGGGGAAACCGCCAAATTCTCCGCGAGACAGGAAGGTCTCCCCACTGTAAGTCCACCCAAACCGGGGCATGGTCCGATACCACCGCCGGGCCAATCTCCGCTTCCCCAACTTGTACAAACAACCGCTCGGAGAGTAATACATAGTCTATTCGCGCACTTGAATCGTGAGCTCGCGACTGGTGAGTGAAATCCCGCTCCAAAGGGTGGAGCAGGCGCCACAGGTCCACGAGTCCCAACCGGCTCTGTAGCCCCTGAAGAGCCCTACTAGCCGGGACCCGCCAGCCGTCCCGCCCACCCCCGGAAGTATCCAAATCAATATCCAATACCCCATTAAAGTCTCCCGCCAATATCAGAGGGACATCCGGCATCTGTTCAACCCTAGAGGCTAGGCGGGCATATAGGGATTTGTCCAAGACATTCGGGGCATATACGTTGCCCAGCACAACGGACCTCCCTTCCAAGTTGCCGTATACCAATAGGTATCTACCCGTCGGGTCTACATATTGCTGTACGAGTTCAAAACGCAGCCTTTTATGGATCAGTAGGACCACTCCACCCTTTTTCCCGATTGCCGGGGCACCCCAGCTCTGCCCCACCCACGCTCTCTGCAATTTCGCATGTTCCTCAGCAGTCTGGTGGGTTTCCTGTAAAAAGGCGACATCGCACTGCAGTCGGGCCAAAGCCTGCAATACCTTATAACGTTTAATTGGGCCTCCTATCCCACACACGTTCCAAGAGACAAGCTTCAGCTTAAAACATAAGAGATAACAGCAGGTAATCCGACATTCCAGTGCGTTCCTAGGTGAACCCCCCCAGCCTGGGGTCCACCCCTACTCATTATAAAGGTCGCAAGCTCCCCCAGACCTGTGGTCCCGAAGTCTCCCCCCCCCCCAAGACTGCCCCTTCTCTCTAACCCCCCCTAAAGCCCCCTCCCCACCCAAACCTAACCCCCTTCCACCCCATACCCTATATCCCCCCCCTATCTCTTCCCCACTCCCATCTTTGAACCCTCATGGCTCTCTCCACCCACCCACCTCTGAGAAAGCCCCGCAAAGGCCACTCTAAGTGCGACCGACCCCCCCTTCCCCAGCTATATTAAGGCAAAACTGCTAACGGTCCCACCCACCCACTGCCCATTGTGCCCAACCCTAAACACCTAACTACCCCCAGTCCCATACATCCCAAGGTCTCTCTGGGCCCGTACTGCGCGGGGCCAGGCTGCTGCGGGTAATCCAGCCCAACCCACCCCCCACTGTAAGGCACCCTGGCAGCCAAGGGCCCCAAATTGCCGAGCTATAACCAAGCCCACCTCGGCTATGATGTGCACGCTACTAAGCAGTGTCTGAAATTTTTAGGGCCCACGACCAAAATCACGTGGGCCCAACGTCGCCCCTGCCCTTAGTAATCCCGAAGTGACCTCAAGCCACTGTGTGGGGCTATATAGGAGCGGGCTGCCGCCTAGGAGGTTACGTACGCCGCTCCCACCTCCCTTCTCCACTCTCCCCCCTTCAGTTTCCACCACCATCTCCCATAACTTAACAGGAGTGGGAGGAGGGGAAGCAGCCCAGAGCCAGTTGCGTCCAGGAGGCTTCGAACGCCACACCCCCATTCACTAATACACCCGAGGCTTCCCCCCGACCGCCATCACTGTGGGCCGAGGAGAGAAGCCCAGGCAGGCATCGCGACAACCAAGATAGCGATTCCCTCACCGAATAATCCCCTCCCCCACAACACCGGGACCATCCGGTGGGGTCCCCCGGCCGTCAGGGCCCGCTCCACCACCTCCCGCAGACCACACAATCCCAGGCCCTCCCTTCGTTCGCATTGCCTGCCCCTATTCCCCCGGCCACAGCACTTAGAAAAGGGAAGGGAGAAGGAAAAAAAACTGGCCAGTATCTTGGGTGTGGCTGCAGTTCCAGTGGCAGAGAAACTACAAAAATAACATATCAAGAAAAAACAAAGAGAGACTACACTTATGGGGCCGGGGTAACTGTTAAAATACTCACACCACCCCTCTCCGCACCCACATGGAAAGACTGAGAGAATGGGGAAGGAGCAGTGGCCAAGAGGCTCAGTACTGCCGCTATCTCCCCTCTTCCAGGCTTGGCCAGGGTGTTGAGGGCTGCCAAAATGCGTCAAAAAACAAAAAGAAACAGAAAAAGAAAAAGAAAAAAAAAGGGAAAATATCTGGCCCAAGGCCAACGGGCAGCAACAGTAACCAGTAGCATTAGCAAGTTATGTCTCACTTGTAACACTGTTTGCACTTTCAGCATGGCAAGTTTGTAACTATCAAATCAGTTCAAGGGACACAAAGTAGCTTAGCTACAATGTCCCTAGTTCAACCAACGAGTTCAGTGGAGCCCTTGCCACAGTCACATTCCCAAAAGGAGAGCCATAGGATCACAAACCAGCAGTCCCTTTCTGTTTCAGGGCTACGATGTTGCCGCTGTCGCCTCTCGAGCAATGAGCTGGTTGACATAGCTTTCAGCCTCCGCAGCTGTTGCAAAGGCCCGATGGGTCCCTTCGTGCATCACATGCAATTTGGAGGGGTACTGGACGGAGAACCGAATTCCTGCGCCGATGAACTTCTCACAGAGGGGGCATACTCCCGCCGCTTGCGACTCAGCGCTACCGAGTAGTCTTGTGCCACGCGAATTCTGCAGTTGTTGTAGACAACTTCCCCCTTTTGTCGAGCGGCTCGTACAATCAGGTCTTTCTGCGGGTAATGCAAAAACTTTGCGATCACAATTCTGGGGTGGGTATCTCGAGTTTGTCTGGCCCCGACACGGTGCACTCTTTCTATGTGCAGTTTGTCTCCAGACACAGCATCCCCTAACATGTGCATAATTAGCTCTTCCAGATAACGCCGTAGCTCTTTGTCCGAAACAGTTTCTGGGACCCCCATGAAGCGAAGGTTGTTGCGCCGTGACCTGTTCTCCAGGTCATCCAGCTTTGCCTCCTGTAGACCCAGTTGAGCCTTTAGGCCTGCCACCTCTGAGACCAGCCCCTCAACTTTATCTTCCGCCTGTCCCAAGCGATCTTCGGCATCACGCAGTCTGCCCCCCAAAATGTCCACCGACGAGCGCAGCCCGTCCATTTTTTCCTGCAGGACTTCAAATTGGGGGGACAGAGCCGCTACCACTGCGGCCAACAATTCATCCAGGGAGGCAGGGGATCTAGACGAGCTGGGCGATGGGGCCGACTCCGCCATTTTGCTCGTGCCGGCCACCCGCTCCCGGTCTCGTCTCGTCGTCTTGACCGCTGCCGCCATACCCTTCGCTGAAAGAACCGCACTGTGGGATACTGCACACAATCCTGCACACAATGGGCACACTCCCGTTCAACTAGTACGGTATTGCACGGTGTAAATTTGCCGGTCCGGGCTGGGGGTATCGGAGCACACAAGATGCGACCACTACTCTAGCCGCATCACGTGACCTTCTGCTTTCTATCTTTTAACCAGGTCTCGATCCACAGTAGTACACTGCCTCCTATCCCATGACTCTTTAGTTTTGCCAAAAGTCTCTGATGAGGGACCTTGTCAAAGGCTTTCTGAAAGTCCAGATACACTATATCAACCGACTCACCTTTGTCCACCTGTTTATTCACACTTTCAAAAAAACATAATAGATTAGTAAGACAAGATCTTCCTTGTCTAAAGCCATGTTGGCTGTCTCCCATTAGGCCATGACTATCTACATGCTGAGTAATTTTATTCTTTATGATGGTTTCTACAATTTTTCCCGGTACTGACGTGAGGCTCACTGGTCTGTAGTTTTCCGGATCACCCCGCAACCCTTTTTAAAAATTGGTATTACATTGGCGATCCTCCAATCTTCAGGTATTAGAGATGATTTTAATGATAGTTCACAGATTACTAATAGCAGGTCTGCAATCTCATATTTCAGTTCTTTCAACACCCTTGGATGTGTACCATCCAGCCCAGGTGATTTGCTACTCTTCAGTTTATCAAATAGTTGTAATACATCTTCTCGATGTATCAATATTTCCTTCAATTCTTCTGCACCTTTAAATACCATGTCAGTCATGGGTAATATCCCTACATCTTCCTCAGTAAAGACCGAAGCAAAGAATTCATTCAGTCTCTTCGCTATCGCCCTGTCGCCTCTTAGTGCCCCTTTAACTCCTCTATCATCTAATGGACCAACTGACTCTCTCACAGGTTTTTTGCTACGAATGTACTTGAAAAAATCTTTATTTCGCGTTTTTGCTTCCACAGCAAGCTTCTTCTCAAATTCTCCCTTTGCCTTCTTTATCAATGCCTTGCATTTGACTTGCCAGTGCTTGTGCTGTTTCCAGGTTTCGTCGTTTGGCTCTTTTTTCCATTTCCTGAAAGATGTTTTTTTGGCAACAACAGCCTCTCTGACCTCACCTTTAAACCATGCTGGCAGTTTTTTGGACTTCCTTCCACTTTTCTTAAAGCGTGGAATACAGCTGGTCTGGGCTTCCAAGATAGTATTTTTCAACAACACCCAAGCTTCATGTAAGTCTTTTTTCCTTTGCAACTGCTCCTGTTAGTTTTTTCTTACCTATTTTCCTCATTTTATCATAGTCTCCCTTTCGAAAGTTAAAAGGTAGTACGGTGGATTTCCTTACTATCCCTCCTCCACTAATTAAATCAAAGGCGATCATGCTATGATCACTATTGCCAAGTGGCCCCAACACCCTTATCTCTTGCACTAGATCTGGTGTTCCACTAAGGACTAGGTCTAATATGGCTTCCCCTCTGGTTGGTTCTTGAACCAGCTGCTCCAAGAAGCAGTCATTTATG
The DNA here is from genome assembly GCA_033557465.1 of Ichthyophis bannanicus. NCBI lineage: Eukaryota > Metazoa > Chordata > Amphibia > Gymnophiona > Ichthyophiidae > Ichthyophis > Ichthyophis bannanicus. The sequence goes on from CM066046.1 coordinate 7,217,002, forward strand.
TCATCTAGGAACTTTATCTCCCTAGCATGTCCTGCCGTGACACCAACCCAGTCAATACCGGGGTAATTGAAATCACCCATTATTATTACTGCGCTGTAACTTTTGTTAGCTTCCTTGATTTCTTTGAGCATTTCATCATCCATTTGTTCATTCTGGCCAGGTCCACCCCACTGCCATCGCCTTCCCCTCTTTACATGGAATTTCAATCCATAGAGATTCTACAGCAAATTTTGTTTCCTGCAAAACTTTAATCCTTTCTGACTCAATGCCCTCTCTAACATAGAGCGCAACCCTCCACTAATTTGATCAGCTCTATTATTACGATATAGTTTGTACCCAGGTATCACAGTGTCTCACTGGTTGTCCTCCTTCCACCGTGTCTCTGATATTCCAATCATATCTAACCTCTCATTCAGTGCCATATACTCTAACTCTCCCATCTAATTTTTTAGACTTCTAGCATTTGCATACAAGCATTTTAGAGACTGTATTTTATGCATATTAATTTGGCTATTGGTAGACATGGGTAATTTGGGATCTTTAAGCTCTGTCTGCTCCATACTCGAGGGCATTTGGGCTACTTTACTCTTTTTTGGGAGGGAGGAGTGGCCTAGTGGTTGGAGCAAGGTACTACAGGCCGGAAGGTCGGTTGTTCAAATCCCACCAGAGGAGAGCAACCTTGGGCCAGAAGGGCTGGGGTTTCTAGTCCCATAGGTGCTCCTTGTGGTCTTGGGCTAGCCACTTAACCCTCCATAGCCCATGTTCCCTGTAAGTATTAGTGTGTGTGTCTCATATCCCCTCGTGTTAAATGTATCCCCCAACCGCTTTGACCCGGTGAAAAGCGGGATATAAATGCAGATAAATAAATAAAATAAATAAATATGTGTATTCCTATTGTAAAATGGGAAACATAGTAACATAGTAAATGACGGCAGATAAAGACCAGTATGGTCCATCTAGTCTGCCCAGCAATATGACAGGAGTAGGTGCACCCCTTCCCATGTCTTTTAGGGAGTAGGTGCACCCCTACCCATGTCTTTGCTTAGTGGTGCACCCACCAGGAGCAGGTGCACCCCTCCCCATGTCTTCATCCCTCCCCATATCTTTGTTTCTTTAGGGGTGAACACACCGCCCCTCCCCCATCACTCCATGTAGGACACCCCTATTTGTTGAGAAATTTGATGGTTCAGTTTATTTTGATTTAATCTTGTTGCTGTAAAGTGATCCACAGTGTCTGTCCGAGGCCACTTTGAATTCCGTCACTGTGTTTGTCCCCACCACCTCCATCGGAAGGGCATTCCAAGCATCCACCACCGATTCAGTAATATGATGATCAGTATGATCAGTCTGTTCTTACCTAACATTTCCTGAAGCAATGGAAGGAGGAAGAGTGTTCCTGAATCCCATACTGGAACATTGCTTCAGTACTAGCTGAGCAGGAAGACTATCCCTTCTCTCTCTCTTATATCATCTTATGCAGCTCCCAGATTCTCTCAGACGTCTCCCATTTGGTTTGAAACAGAACACATTCTTTGTCAGCCAGCCTAAACCACAGCCCTATAAAATCTTTGCATCCCAGTCAGCTACAGGTGTAAATAGAAGCTTTCGGAAATCATCATACCCATGTGCATGCAACCTTCACATGTAAATACTACTATTTACACATCCATGCTTCTAAAATTACCTTAGATGTATCATACTAGGCCAGATGTAAAGTTCAAGCCCAGCATCTTTTCTCTGACAGTGGCTACTCCAGGTCACAAACACCTGCCAGTACTCCAAAGATAGATCCATTCCTTGTATCCCACTCCTTCAAATAAACGGCAGCTTTCCCAAGTCTATATAGCTAATAATGGTTTATGGACTTTTCCTCCAGGAACTTGCCTAATCATTTTAAATCCAGCTAAGCTAACTACCTTGATCGCATCTTCAGTCATATTCCACAGCTTATTTAGTTGAAAAAACAGTCCCTCCAAGTTATTTTAAATATGCTACCTATTAATTTCTTGAAGTGCCCCTTAGTCTAAATGCTATCTGAAAGTGTGAAAATCTAGTACAACTTGCTTCTGATTAAATATCTCCTTCACAGTGATCTCATTTTCAAGCTGAAGAGCCCTAAGCAGTTTGGCCTTTCTTCATAAAGGAGCTCTTCAATCCACTATCATTTTAGTTGATCTTCTCTGTACCTTTTCTAGTTCCACTATATCTTTTTGAGATGGGGAAATCAAAGATGCGCACAATAATCAATGCGAAGTCACATTATGGATTCATACAGACATTACAACAGTCTCCTTTTTATTCTCCATTTCTTTTTAGATGCAGCAGAACAAAGTATCTGTTATGCTGTAATAGAGAAATACTCTGAGTCCCTGCTCCAGAGTAGACTCCTGTGAATTGTGCAGAGTCACTCTTGTGATAGAGGAAGAGGCTTTGGTATTCAGGAGCCAGAGGGTTTCCTTCCTAATCGCCTGCCTCTGAAGGACTCTCAGGAAGGAGAGGAGAGTCTGTAGGAGCCCATAGGCAGCTCAGCACAACCTAGATGAGAGCATCTATGATAGTAGATAATCCATAAGTTACTAACTCAGGAGCAGTGGTGAACTCTTTTTATTTTGTATTAAGAGTTTGAGACATGCATTTCAAAAAATTATTCAAAAAGGAGGGGGATCTTGAACTATTTTCAGAAGACTGTGTTCATGAGGAACTAGCTAAACTAAAAGTAGACAAAGCAATGGGACTGGATGGGATACACCCAAGAATGCTGAAGGAACTTGGGGACATTCTAGCAGCTCCACTGACTGACCTTTACAATGCCTCGTTGGAGTTGAGAGTGGTGCCAGAGGTCTGAAGAGAGGAAAAGGTGGTCCTGTGGAAACTGAAGGGCCCTTAAATGAGAGAGACTATGCCCAATCTACTGATAATGCACCAAATATGAAAAAAAAATCACAAAACAGAAAACTACTTCTACTTGAAGATTCCTTCATCAGAGGCAACAACTTGGGAACACAGTTCAAGGGAGAGCAGATGATCAAATGCCTCCCAGGCTCTTCAGCCAGCAGGGATACGAACCAAATTGTTGGTATAGTTGGTGCAGAAAGTGAGCACTCCAAAATTGAAGTTGTCATCCACTTGGGTACAAATGACCTGGCTAGAAACAGTGCCTCTACAGTTCAAAGGGACTTCCAGACTCTGGGAGAGAAACTCAAGCCCATTGCTAACACTGCAGCATTCTTAGGAGTTCTACCTGAAGAACCCTCACCCTCCTAGGGTCCTTCACTAAACCTGGATTCTTATAATTATCTGAAACCTCTTAACAGGAAGGAAAAAACAAGACACAATTAATTAATTAAATGTTACAGAGCTCTGTACGGAAGAAAATCATGGAGGTCAAAATCAGGCCTTTCCATCTGAGATTCTTCAAAGATGGCTCTGCAGAGCTCCAGTTTTTATTGTGGATTATCAGCTGACACACTTAATTTTTAATTAACATTTGGTGATTTCAGGTTACTCACGTACACATTTAAAATAACATTTGCTGACACTTTTTCCAGATACATAAAAGTAGAAGTTACAAGGATATTACTACATTCACTAGACTCAATAGGTGTCGCTGTAGTTCCACCATACACAGAAGCTAATTAGTTACTCTTATAATATTTGCTGATTTTATACTATTTATTCAAGCTGTTGACCTAAGATCTAGTTCTCTAAAGAAGATCATGCCGACCTAGCTGATTCTTTAGCCTATCATATTGCAGAGTAAAAGAGGATGTACTGTTTGTTCTATTGATTTTTAAGGAACTAGTTTATGTACACATAGGCTCTATTTGCTAATTCTATGAAGCAACTATCAGAAAGGAGAAGGACAGTTTAAAGTTACTTTTAAAGAGAAAAGCTTTTAATTTCACTGTAGCCTGACCTGTAAATTTCCATGAGCATATATGTCATCTAGAGCTAATTTCTGCAGTCCGGTTTCATTTATAGATTTACTGCTATCGCTTCCAATTCCTATGTCTAGTATGGATCCAGAATCACTGTCTGTTTCTGAGTCCATTAAGTCCAGATTCCCGTATATTGGGTGAACCATAGTGGCATAAGTTAGTGCATCAGCAGCTGATTCATCCAATTCTCTGATCGTATCCAATTTGGTTTTGAGGCCTGGCCTGACTAGCCCTTTTCCACACTACCTGTTCTTGGTAAGGGGGCAGAAAGACTGCATCGTATAAACAACTTCAATACATGGTTCCAAACCTGGTGCAAACAAGAAGGATTTAGATTTATAGGTAACGGGAAACAGATGGATCAAGAAGAGACTATACTGTGCTGATGGACTACATCTTTCTGTCACAGGGAAAAGGATTCTAAGTGAAAAATTCAGGCAGAATGTGGACAGGCATTTAAACTAGGGAAAGGGGCTGATGGATGGAGAAGGACAAACTCTGGAATCTGTTACCAGAGGATGGAGTAACGGCTGTTAGTGTAGCTGAGTTTAAAAAAGGTTTGGACAAGTTCCTGGAGGAAAGGTCCATAAACCATTATTAAAAAGGGACCCAGGATATCAATCCTTGACGCAATACAAGCATTGTAGAACCTGTGTCTTTTGGGGAAACTGCTAGGTACATATAACCTAGATTGGCCTCTGTTGGAAACAGGATACTGAGCTTGATGGACCTTGGTCTGACCCAGTATGGAATATCTTATGTTCTTAAGTTCAAGACGACACTCCCAGCAAAAGCATAACAACATTGAAAACAGCCACACTTTTAAAACCACATCAATGGCAAGTGGGAAGAGGCGTGTAGAACAAAATCCATACAAAATACAGGCAATCCAAATGCTGGAAAGCAATGAGCACAAATGCTTGAAGGCTAGCCAACAAAGGTCCTGACCTGGAAGCCCAAAAGGTGGAAAGGGATTTGGACATTGTGGCCATTACAGAAACATGGTTTAACGAGTTGCATGAATGGGATATAGCTATAGTTGGCTATAATCTACTTAGAAGAGACAGAGAGGGTAGAAAAAAAGGAGGAGTAGTCCTATATGTCAAAAGCAATATTAAAGCTGCTGAAATGCAGGGGACCTGGGGAAAAGAAGAAGCACTGTGGATTGTGTTGGAAAGACGAGATGGCACTGTCATCCATACTGGAGTAGTCCACAGGCCTCCAACTCAAACCGAAGAAATGGATAGCGAATTGATTGATATTGCAAAGACAGCCATGAAGGGGGACGTGATCATATTGGGTGACTTTAGTCTACCCGATGTGAATTAGAGTATTCCTTCTGCATATCTTGAAGGAATTAAAAAAAATTGTGGATGCTTTCCAAGATGCATTACTTAGACAAAATGATAATTACACTTACCTGGTAATTGTAGTTCCTTGAGTGACGACAGTGCAGTCCTCTACTTCTGGGTTGTCAACCTCCTCCTGCAGCTCGGAGACTGGCATGTCAAAACTATGACATCACTGGATATAGGCTGCTGCTCTCGCTTCACCTCCCCAGTGTGAAACTATTAACAAAGCAGACTCAAAAGAGCAACAAATAAGTAGCTACTAAAACATTGTTAACTAAACTGGACTAATCCCGTCCACGGCAAAGCTGTCTTAAACCTTCCCTGCGACACGCAGACGCAGATACTCATACAGTGAAAGCCAAGGAAAATGAAAGCGAAGGACAGGCGACCTACCTGAAATTCTTCTCCACCTGTCGCGATGCTTGATTTGAACCTGAATAAAGAGAGAATCCCGGGCGGGACTGAGGACTGCACTGTCGTCACTCAAGGAACTACAATTACCAGGTAAGTGTAATTATCATTTCCTTATCGTTCCTCCAGTGCAGTCCTCTACTTCTGGGATGTACCAGAGCAGTAATCATGGGGCGGGACCTTTCCAGCCAGCACGTAAGACTGCCGAACCAAAACAAGCATCGCTAGCCGCCGCCACATCCAGACGGTAATGCCTACTGAAGGTATGCAAGGACGACCAAGTCGCCGCCCTACAAATGTCCCCTGGGGGCACCAAAGCGCGCTCCGCCCAGGAAGCAGCCTGCGCTCTGGTAGAATGCGCTCGCAAACCGACTGGCACGGACCGCCCGTGAAGAATGTAAGCGGACGCAATCGCCTCTCGAATCCATCTGGCAATGGAGGCCTTAGCAGCCGCCTCCCCTTTGCGGATACCGCCAAACACCACAAAAAGCCTATCGGACCAATGAAAGGACTGAGTCACCTTCAGGTAGCGCCTTAACACCCTTTTAACATCCAACCAGTGCAAACGGCGATCCTGATCAGAACCCCCCAGCGAACCCAACACCGGTAAGGTAACCGCCTGATTCAAGTGGAAGGCCGACACCACCTTGGGCAAAAAGGAAGGAACCGGCCACAAGACAACTTTTTCTTTGGAGAAAGACAAAAAGGGATCCCTACACGACAAGGCCTGCAGCTCCGAAATGCGCCGAGCCGAACAGATGGCCACCAGAAACACCGCCTTCAAGGTCAAATCCTTTACCGATGCATGACACAACGGCTCAAAGGGAGAAACGGATAAAAGCCTTCAACACCAAATTGAGGTCCCACGGCGGCACTACCACTCTACCAGGCCGGACGCAACCTAGAGACCGCCCTTGAGAAACCGCACAAACGTCAGGGTGAGTCCCAAGAGGCACTCCCTGCACCTTGCCCTTGCCCGATAACAAGAGAGCGCCGCAAGCTGAACACGCAGCGAGCTGGCAGCAAGTCCTTTCTCAAATCCATCTTGAAGGAAACTCAAGACCACAGGGACAGAGGCTGTAACAGCCCGAATTTGTCGCTGCGAACACCAATCCTCAAACACACGCCAAACTCGCATATACGCTAAGGACGTAGATTGTTTCCTTGCTCGGAGCAAAGTAGCCACCACTGAAGCCGAATAGCCCTTTTTCTTCAGCCGTGCCCTTTCAATGGCCAGACCGTAAGCGAGAACCGATTCACTTGCGGCATGAAGAGGGGACCTTGCCTCAACAGATCCGCTCTCTCCAGCAACCGCCATGGTTCCCTGTCCAGAAGACACACCAGGTCGGCATACCAGGGGCGGCGCGGCCAGTCGGGAGCTACCAGTAGCACCCTTCCCGGATGAGCTCCGATCCGCTGGATGACACGGCCTATCAAGGCCCACGGCGGGAACACATACAGGAGGCCGGAGATTGGCCAGCGCTGCAACAGGGCGTCAATGCCTTCCGACATTCTCTCCCGCCTTCTGCTGTAAAACCGAGGCGCCTTCGCTGAGTTGCAAGTCGCCATCAAGTCCATGATGGGACTCCCCCAACGGAGAACAAGCTGATCGAACACGTCCGGATGCAGCTCCCACTCTCCCGCATCTACTTGCACCCTGCTGAGAAAATCGGCCTGCACATTGTCTCTCCCCGCGATGTGCGCCGCTGAAATCGCCGACAAGCGACCCTCTATCCAAGCGAACAGCAGATCTGCTTCCTCTTCCATGGCCGCACTTCCCGTGCCGCCCTGGCGATTGATGTAGGCGACCGTCACCGAGTTGTCGGAGAGAACCCGGACCGACCGACCCACCACCTCGGCTTCGAACGCCAGCAGTGCTCGAGCTACTGCCCGAAGTTCCAGGCGATTGATGGACCAGGAGGCCTCCATCGGAGACCACAGGCCTTGTGCGAACTTGCCTTTGCAGTGCGCCCCCCAGCCCATCAGACTGGCATCTGTCAAGAGCGGTAGCCACACCGGTTGTTCCAGTGGCATCCCCGCCTCCAGGGATTGTGGCCGCAACCACCACCGCAGAGATTGTTTGACTGTGGTCGGCACCGGTAACCGTCTGTTCAGGGAATCTGACTGATGAGACCAGCGACGGAGCAGCGCCCTCTGCAGCGGACGCATATGGAACCTGGCCCAAGGAACCGTCTCCAAGGACACCGCCATCGTCCCCAGCACTCGAAGGTAGTCCCACGCCGACGGCGCCGGAGAAACCCTGAACTTGCGCACCATACTCCGAAGAGCCTGAGCTCTCCGCACCGGTAAGATGACTTGACCCTGCTTCGTGTCGAACCGGACTCCCAGATACTCGAGCACCTGAGAGGGCTCCAGACGGCTCTTGGTCGGGTTGACCACCCAACCGAGATTTTGCAGAAACTCGACAACCCTGCTTGTCACCCGTCTGCTTTCCACTTCGGTTTTGGCGCGGATCAACCAATCGTCGAGGTACGGGTGCACCAGAATACCTTCTTTGCGCAAAGCCGCCGCCACCACAACCATAATTTTGGTGAACGTGCGTGGCGCTGTTGCGAGCCCAAATGGCAAGGCCTGGAATTGATAGTGACCCCAAGGAAGGGCAAAACGCAAAAACTGCTGATGCGTTGGGCGAATGGGAATGTGTAAGTAGGCCTCGGTCAGGTCGAGCGACGTCAGGAACTCTCCCTGCCGTACCGCCACAATGACGGAACGCAAGGTTTCCATCCGGAAATGAGGGACCCGCAAGCAGCGATTCACGCCTTTGAGGTCCAAAATGGGCCGTAACGCTCCGCCCTTCTTTGGCACCACGAAATAAATGGAGTACCGACCCAGGCCGCGTTCCGCTTCTGGAACCTCCACGACCGCACCTAACCGCAGCAGACGCTCCAAAGTGTTGCGGACCTCCAGTGTCTTTCTCTGTCCCCTGCAGGTGGACAGGACAAAGGAATCCCTCACGGGCCGCGCCAATTCCAGCGCGTAACCCTCCTGAATAATTTGCAACACCCACTGGTCGGAGGTGATGTGGGCCCAAGCAGAGAGAAACCCCCGAAGCCTCCCGCCTATGGAAGGTTCCTCTGCCAGGCACCCCGCCTCATCTCATTGTGATTTACGGGCCGTTGGAGAGGCCATCGAGGAGAAACCCCTATTGGCTCCTCGAAATCCCCGAAACCCTTGGGCTCGGGACGAAAAACGGCCCCTCTGGTAACCGCTGAAGCGAGAGGTACGAAACTTCCGAACGTCCCGAAACTGGCCACGAAAACTGTGCGGAGCCTTACTCTGTTTCGGTCTGTCCTCTGGGAGCCTACCAGCTTTGGACTCCCCAAGGTCCTTCACCAATTTATCGAGATCCTCTCCAAAGAGCAACCTCCCCCGAAAGGGGAGCTTACTTAACCGGGATTTGGAAGACCCGTCCGCCGCCCAGTTACGCAGCCAGACCGACCGGCGAGCGGCCACCACGGATGCTGTACTATTAGCTAGAGCCCTTATCAAATCATAATGAACGTCTGCCAAGTACGCTGTACCAGACTCCAGCCTGCCGAGTTCTCGGAGCTCCTCAAGGGTCAAACACGGGGACTGGCGTAAACGCTGCACCCAGCGCAAACACGCCCAGGCTACCCAAGCTCCACAAATGGAAGCTTGCAAAGACATGGCATCCGCCTCAAACACCTGTTTCAGCAACCCATCGACCTTACGGTCTTGGGTATCCTTTAAGGCAGCACTGCCCTCTACCGGGATAGTGGTCTTTTTAGTGACCGCTGATACCACGCATCAACCCGCGGAGCACGGAACCTGTCCTTGTCCTTGTCAGCCAGCGGGTAGAGCCTGTTCATGGTCCGAATACCACGAAGTCCCGTTTCCGGCTGATCCCACTCATCTTGGATCATCCTGTCAACCACTCTATGCACCGGAAACACCACCTGCGTAGAGCGCACTGCCTGAATCACCGGATCCTCAACCTCCTCCTCAGCGGCTGCCGTGTCGCTAGATTTAAGATCTGCAGAGACTCCGTAATCAGAGCCGTCAGCTCCTCCCTACGGAAGACCCGTATGATCTTGGCTTGATCTTCGGGCTCTGGGATCTCACCCTCCTCGAGATCCTCCAGCCCCTCCTCAAGCTGTCAGTCAGCATCCTCGACGTCAAGGCGCTCCCCTTCCGCCTCCAAAGCGATGGTCTTCCTGCGCCTTTTTAGAAGCTGAGGGACCCTCGCCCCCCATCTCCGGCCCCTACAGCTGCGGGGATACGGAAAAGGGAAGGCAGTAAAACAGGACGGTAGTCTACCTTGACGCCGCAAAACAAAACCTTCTGGTAGCATCAACAAAACGAAAATCCCTGGGGAAAAATCCCCGAAATCTCGCCGTCTGATGCCAATCGGGAGCGGAGGTCCAACTGATGCTCCGGCGTCGTCAACAGCGGAAACCGGCTCCTCGCGCTGCAATGACTCTAGCCCTGCCAATAAGAGGAGGCCCTTGCAGCGCAGAGGACTCTTTTTAAGGTCCCATCTGCTGTCTACCCTGTGGAAGAGAGGGAAGCACAGCCCCGGACAAATCCCAGGAGTCAGCCCACACTGTCCCCCTCCGGGTGCCGCAAAATACACCAGTCGGTCGGGATGCCATCACTGCACACCCCCGCCCCACCCCCCCCCCCCACCCCGGGTACGTGGTAGCTCTGTTTGGGGAGTATTTACTGATAGCATTTTTTTTGTTTTTGTTACATGCTCTCCTAAATGGTTTGTTTTGTTTGTTTTTTTTTGAAACAGAGGATCAAAATCTGCAAGAAAACAATTAGCAGTAAGGCCAAAAGACCCATGCTACCAAACCCCAATGCACGGCACGAGAACCGGGAAGGAAACAAACCCCAGGAACCCAGACCGAGGCTGCAACGCTAAAAGAAAACAATCCCCTAAAAAAATAAAGAAAGGGCCCAAAACAAACAGAGAAGAAAGGGAAGAAAAACGTTGCTAATAAGAAGCGTACCCCCCCCCCCCCGGTACCAATCGCCCTGCAACGGCAGCCAGCCCGCGGCTGCCCTGTACCGCTTGAAAAGGGCCGCCGCAAAAACTCAGAGGGGAAAAGAAAAGGCGCGATAAAGTGCTTCAGCAGGCCGGCGCAGGGTAGGAAGAAAATCCCCGGACACTCACCAAAACAGACGCCCCCAGCCCCTCCGAACCCACACACCCGCATTAGGGGCTCGAACGGCTTAGGACTGCTCTGAGGGGGGGGGGGGGGGGGGAAAGGCCTGCCTTCCGGCGTCCGAAATTTGGCGCAGTGCGAGTACTCGCGGAGCGCCTTGCAGAAAGAGCCCCAAATTGCTTTCCCTGTTCTGCCGGTCACCGGAAAAAAAAAACGTCGCGTCCCAGGAAATGCGCGTTCCGGGCAGCTAACTGGCCTGAAGGAGGGCTCCTCTCCCCGAAAAGTCCGGGGGGAGCGTTTCCAGCCTCGGTCCCCCTTTTTGTACAGGACAGAAAGAAGGCAAGGCAGCCTGAAACCGGACAGGGGAAGGGGTAAGGAAGATGCTAGAACTCCTTTCCCACACCTCCCCTGTGAGGAAATCATCACCTGCTGTGGTAAATAAATTTAAAGGGACAAAAACCAAATTTAATTAATGAAAGCTAACCTAGCCTATAGGCATCCGGATATGCTCCTCCCAGTGAGCCTCAGCCGAGGCTCACCACGTCCCCCTCTGCAAGGAGACTGGTAACGCGACTGGGTGGAGGGTGGAGCGAGAGCCCCGCATCCTATATACAGTGATGTCATTAGTTTTGACAACCATTGGCCCAACGCCTCCTGCGCTGCCGTGAGGGGGTTGACAACCCAGAAGTAGAGGACGCAT